>JAOTRH010000026.1:4245184-4270371 GCA_034768845.1 Heliamphora exappendiculata | reverse complement strand
CCCCGCCTTTTCTCCTTTTTCTTTTGAATTGTGTGTGATCAGTCCAAGTGAACTATTATGTTTGCTGAAGTGTATCCCATTCTCCTCTAAAAAATATTCATCTTGTCTTGTAGGACCAACAGGTTATTCCACCTCATAGTGCAAGTGCATCTAGCATTGCTGAATCTCCACATTCCTGGCAAAAATCTCAAGGCACACCACCACCACATCGTGCAGCTACATCTGGATCTACTGAACCTCCGCATCACAAGTAGTGCAACCTTCACATGGAGTTACACCACACAGTGCACGTGCATCTGAACCTGTGGCATCTCGGTAGGTAATAGCAGTAATCATCATAAACGATTTTCTATTTTTCCGATTAGTCCATTGAAGGAGCCACTTGCTGGAGAGGAGACTCGGATGGTGTTGTGTGTAATTGAATGCAAAGGGAACTGCAAAAGGTTGAAGGATGACAGAATTCCCATTTAGGGAACTTACTGTCAGTCTTACATGCCGATAGTTGATGTCATTAGCCTGTTTTTAAGTACTTATAGGGTGAACTTCTTTGAGTGCTTGTAGGATGTGTTTCTTTTATGTTTTTACTCAGATTTCATTTTGTCGGGATTCATTTCAGCATTTGTTTTTTGTTAGTTGCTCTCATTTGAGATTTACTATCTGGCTTCTTCTTGTCCTCAGTAGTTCCTTTCAGTCTGCTCTTTATCTCTACTTTGATATGCCAACGAAGTTCCCCACAAACAAAAGTAAAAATAAACAATAATTTGAATTCTGAAAGGGAACTAAAAACTGTCTAATCACTTTTTAATTATTTTATAAAATTATATTTTTAAAATTTAAGAATAATTACACTTACCTCTCTTAAGGTTTAAATTTATTACAAAAAATTTTTTTGTAGTCTTTGAAATTATACTGTCTTCTTTTTTGCTTTACTTTTGTATTTTATTTTAACCATTTTATTAGTTAACTATTAGTTAACTAAACGGAAACTAATTTTTTTCTTAAATATTTTATATTTTTTCTTATTTTATTATTTTTTTCTTTGTAACTGAAATTACAAACGCATCCAACAAACTAATAATTTTCAATCCTTGCTCATCAATGGCAGAGAAAAGAAACGAAGTGGGAAAAGCATTACAAAAACCAATTGGGACATGTACTGTTCTGATATGACATTAAAAACAAAGAGAAAAGAAAGGAACTGGGAAGGAGAAAAAAAAATTAGAAACGAGAAAAGAGGAAGAAGATGCAACGGCGTGACGCCGCACCTCCAGCCGCCGGCCTCCACCACCTGCGCCGATGCCACCTCCACCATCCTCAGTCGCCGGGACCGACGCCAGTCCGGCCAAACCGCCGGTCCCTCTTTCTTCCCTATATATATATATATATATTAATGGAACAAAATAGATTCCAGCGACGGCACCTTCTTCTCGGAGAGCCTGTTCCATCGCCGGAGGTGGATCGAAAACAGAATTCCACCGGTCGTTCGTGAGATCGCTTAGGATTTCAGCTTAGGTTTGTGTATTGTTTGCCTTAAACGATTTGTACAATTTTACAAACCTCTCCCAAATTGAAACCCTAATTATCCCCAATAAACTATGGAGAAGACGAAGATGGACAACGGCGCGGCACAGTAATTTGGGTTTGATGTAGATCCATTCAAGCAAATGAGCTAATCGGCGGCGGCGTAAGGTGGCGGATTAAGGCAGCGAACTAAGGTGAAGGCGATGGCAACAGTGTCATCAATGAAGATGAATTTGTCGTTTTTTGTTGGATTGATTAATTTTTGAACCAAATAATTTTGTTGATTTCATCAACTTGTTTCATCAATTTGTTTGAAATTGGGAGAGAGAGAGAGAGAGAATAACAGAGAGCTAGAGAAAGAGAGATGTGGTTCGCCGGAGGGAAAGTGGCGTTGGCGTTGGTGGACGGAGACCAGCGGTGGAAGGAGACCGGCGACGACGGTTGGTGGTGCAGTAGAGTTGGTCGTTAGGGGAGGCGGCGGGTCGCGGCGACTGATTTTTGTGTATAATTAGGGCAAAAAACAAAAGGTCAAATGAGAGAAGAAGAAGAAATACCGTACAAGGATAAAATGGTAAAAGTCTATTTATCAGCGTCTGCTAATAACTCTGACAGAGAGGATAATATAATTTTAAAAATTATAAAAAAAATTTATAATAAATTTAAATTTAAAAAAGATAAGTATAATTATTTTTAAAATTTGTTATTATTCTCGACAAATATATACTCTCTGTTTATCAATCGGCTACGAGAAGTTATGTAGTAAAAGATCAATGGATTTGGGGAGGCAACAAAGCCACCAGCATCGTCTCCTTTTAGACACCGAAACGGTGATGGTGCCGCCGACGGCAAACGGAACCAAGCTGAGTAGTTCGTATGCTAGCGATACGAACTTCGACAGCAATACGGTGATAAATCTTGGCGGTGCTGCTCTGCGTCGTAATATGTGCCCTAGGGTTGAAGTTAATCATGCATTGCGCATTGCGCATTGCGATTCAGCCAAAGATTTGCATTCGACGACGATCCAAATCGAACTGCGGCGGGATTGGAGTCGACGGGGCTAAAAAAGGATGCGCTGAGTCAGATTCCAATGGTGGCATATAAATCGGACTCGGTTTCCTTGCGACAGACTTGTCTGATTTGCCTCAGGGAATTTGCGAAAGGAGAGAAGGTGCAGATCTTGCCCAAATGCATTCACAGTCTTCATGTGAAGTGTATCGATATATGGTTACTGTCGCCCTCGTCGTGTTCAACGTGTGGGCAATTGTTATTTGAACTTCCTTAAGTTTTAATATAGAGGAGAGATTTGAAAATGAAAATTTTGGCTTAAGCCCCTTTTAAAAAACTTATAGAGAGATTTGAAAATTGAGATTTTCGCTTAAGCATCATTTAGAATACTTGCTTTTCAATAAGTCCCAAATAAAAATTAATGTTTCACTTAGTTTTATTTCTTTTTATTACATCGAAATTTTTATTAATGAATGAGAACAGTGTAAAAAGATAAAGATCTAGTAATAACATATGATGACCATGCTATATATATATTTATATATACTTTAGCAAAGCTCTATGATTGAGGAAACAAAATCCAATGGATCCATAGGCCAAAATAAGAATGAATATACTGTGGCAAAACAACTATAGGAGAGAGACAGAGAGAAGGGGGAGGGGGGAAAGACATAGAGAAATGTTATTACAAAGAGAATGAAACATTTGTTTTAGAAAATGAGAAATTACTTTGATAGAAAAATAAGAGATTTTATAATGTCTCATTTTATGTAAATTATACATTTTTTGAACAAATGAGACATTTTATATATTATACAAAAAAAAAAATTATTTATCCAGTCAATAACATATATTATTTCATTTTATTAACATAAAAATGAGTTATTTAACAAACATTGACTCATTCATGCGTCAAATAAATCAAATTGAATGTATCATTTGTTTTAAAAATATGTTTCATCCGATAAAAAATGAGTCATCGTAAACTAAGACATTATGAAATGTCTCATTTTTCTACTAGACCGTTTTCAAATGGGTTAATTAATTTTTAGTTATAAGAGTTTTAAAATGATTGATCCTATTGCTAAATTTTTTTAAAATAAAGTTTTATTTTTCACATAATATTTTTTAATGTAACTAATATGCTTTTATACAATAGAATAGCCTAGCTTTTCTTCCAAAAACCCTAGGTGCTATCTCTCACCATCTTCATCCTCCCTCCCCCTCTCTCTCTCTCTCTCACTCTCTCTCTCTCTCTCCAAAACCCTAGTCACCGCCTCCTCTTTGCCTCTCGTCGTCGTCGCTAGTATACACCGCCCCCACCACTGACATTCGCCGATGCCCCTCCTTAGATCTTGTGCTCCAATCATCGCCGTTGCTCATCCTCCTCCTCAGATCTCCACCGCATCCTCATCGTTGCCATCGCTCCTTCTTCTTCTCTAGATCTGGATCACCAACTTTAAATCTGTGCTCTATTACTATTATCTTTTCGCAATTTTGACACATTTACAACTTGGTGTATGGGCTGAACTAAGAAATTTCTCAATATAAGATTTTGTTTTAAACTAAAAAGTTTCTCAGTACAAGAAATTTAATTAAGAAATTTTTTAATATCGTTTCGTCCTTCTTATTCTTCTTATATCTCTTAAAAATTTAACTGAAAATTTTCTCAGTATAAAAAATTTAACTAAAAAATTCTTCTGTACAAGAAGATTTCTCAATATAAGAAATTTCTTAAGTCGACGTTTGAGAAGAATGAAAAAATCGACGTCAGAAAATACATAAGAGATCGTCAAAGAAGAAGAAGGAGGTCGGTGTCGAAAAATAATAAGAAGATCACCAAAGAAGGAAAAGATTGCTAGAGAATATTTAATTTTATAGATTTTAAATTTTATTATAAGATTAAGTTTCTTATTACTTTAATATTTTTATATATAAACTATATAATTTGGGTATATGTGCAGTTTAATTAATAAATTCATAATCTTTTGAATTTAAAATTTATTAAAGATAAATATTTTAAATTTAAAAAAAATTATCACAATTGGTTAAAAATTAAAACAAACTCAACAAAAAAATTTAAAATATATGTTTAAACCTTCAAATCAAAATGCATCCATCCATTAAGCCATCAAACCCATGGGTCCTAAACTACAAAATTCATTAATTGATCAGTTACTGGCAATAAAATTAAAAGTCAAACACACGTAGTTGTGTAATGGAATAAAGTCAACTCAAACAAATTCAACTCAACCTGATGTATAACACCCCTAATCTATTCATTCAAAAAAAAAAACATGTAAAATTTAACACGTGACTCATCTGTCCTTTCCATACGGTCATCTCTCTACACAAATTTTTTTGCTGTATACTAGCAGTTATTTATACTTAAAAATATTTTAATATAACTTAATTATAAAATTAATTTTAAATAATAAATAAACTTTTAATTATTAAGGGATATAATTTAAATATTTTCATTACTCACTATTAATTTAAATTAAAAATAAAA
Source organism: Heliamphora exappendiculata (assembly GCA_034768845.1). NCBI lineage: Eukaryota > Viridiplantae > Streptophyta > Magnoliopsida > Ericales > Sarraceniaceae > Heliamphora > Heliamphora exappendiculata. Next base: position 4,265,333 of record JAOTRH010000026.1, on the reverse strand, counting down.
ATATATATATTACAAAATTTACATAATTTAATATTTTTTCAGGCATTATATATTCATATATATTAAAATATTTTTTTATGAAAAAATAAAAAAAATGTTGAATTTGATATAAGGAGAGAAAAAATAATTTAAAATAAAAAAAAAATAAATTTTAAATAGAAAAAAAAAAAGAGAAAGAGCTGCCAATTAAAACACATGTTATATTAATACCGTTGTTTCTTGTAATATAAATTTTTCATTTGAATTAAATTTTAGAGTTTTTTTTTATTAAATTTTTTTATTTTTAAAAATTATTTTAATGAGAAAAAATGAAAAATAAAAAAATGATAAAAAATTTAAAAAATTTAAAAATATAATTATTTAACAGAATAATTAAAAAACATTCATAAAAAATAAAAAAATATAAACAATTATCTCAAACGAGCTCAAGTCGAAAATGGACGCGGTTCATATCCGTCCAGAATATTTTCCTCGATTACCAAAGAACCTGCAGAGATACGCACGTATAACTTTGTAAGCCACAAGAACAGAGTCATCTGTCATCTGAGTTTGGAGAGAGAAAGAGAAAAGAGAGAGAAAGAGATGTTTAGCAGCAAGCGAACACACTATTCCTAGTTAATAAACTATAATCCAATCAAGAAAAAAAAAAGTGAAAGATTATGTTCGAAAGCTACTACAACTCTCAAACCCAATCATGGAAGCAAGTAAATCATGATAAATCTCCACTTATAGTATTAAGAAAAATGTTATTTATAAGGACAATATGTCGCCGATTATTACCCATTAAATATCTCTTGGTAGGAGTTTCAATTCTTGTATGTCGGTACTCAATTGGTGATTTCATCGGCGATCGTGATCTATTAGTAATGGTACTGAACCGACTTTGAGTTTCAGAGAAAACGCCGCATCAATATCATCAATCGACCAGAAAATGGAGTTGGGAAGCAGAGGAAGGAGAGACAGAACCCCCACCTTCTCTTTATCAGCTGCAAGCAACATGAATGGCGGCGCCGGCGCTGGCGCCGGTAACAGAAAGAGCAAAGCCACAGCTCAGTACAACGCCGATGCCAGGATCTTGGCCGAGTTTGAGCAGTCCGCCGATTCCGGTAAGTTCTTTAATTACTCGAGATCAATCATAGGTGCGCCGCAATCCGTCCCTTCCGAACAGATTACTGCTTATCTCTCTAGAATCCAGAGGGGGGGTCTCATCCAACCCTTTGGCTGTATGATTGCAATTGAAGAACCCACTTTTAAAATTGTTGGTTACAGTGAGAATTGCTTCAATTTGCTGGGTTTGGGCAGTGTTTTTGAGTCGAACCAGCTAATGGGTCTGATTGGGGTTGATGCTAGAACACTTTTTAGCCCTTCCTCAGGGATTTCTTTGGTGAAAGCTATTGCGTCTAGGGAGATTTCACTGTTAAACCCAATTTGGGTCCATTGTAGAACCACCCAGAAGTCATTCTATGCCATACTCCACAGGATTGATGTGGGGATTGTAATTGATTTGGAGCCCGCCCGTTCAGGCGATCCTGCATTGTCGCTTGCAGGTGCAGTGCAATCCCAGAAACTCGCCGTGAGAGCAATTTCTAGGCTGCAGTCTCTCCCTGGGGGAGATATTGGTGTTTTGTGTGACACTCTTGTGGAAGATGTTCAGAAGCTTACTGGCTATGACAGGGTTATGGTTTATAAGTTTCATGACGATAATCATGGTGAGGTTGTATCGGAAATTAGAAGGTCTGATCTTGAGCCCTACTTGGGATTGCATTACCCAGCAACAGACATCCCTCAAGCTGCTCGTTTTTTGTTCAAGCAGAATCGAGTTCGGATGATATGTGATTGCCATGCAAATCCAGTTAGAATAATTCAAACTGAAGAATTGAAACAGCCGCTTTGCTTGGTCAATTCGACCCTTCGAGCGCCCCACGGCTGCCACACCCAGTACATGGCCAGCATGGGCTCCATTGCCTCGTTGGTCTTGGCGGTCATTATCAATGATAAGGACTCCATGCAGCTGTGGGGTTTGGTGGTATGCCACCACTCATCCCCTCGCTATGTTCCTTTCCCGCTCCGGTATGCTTGTGAATTCCTAATGCGGGCATTTGGGCTGCAGCTCTACATGGAGCTTCAATTAGCGTCACAGTTAGTGGAGAAGAAGATTCTCCGGATGCAAACTTTATTATGTGACATGCTCCTCCGGGATGCCCCATTTGGCATTGTCACACAATCCCCTAGTATTATGGATCTTGTGAAGTGTGACGGGGCTGCATTATACTATGGTAGGAAATGTTGGTTGCTTGGTGTAACTCCAACAGAATCACAGGTCAAAGATATTGCAGAGTGGCTGCTAAAGAATCATGGGGACTCCACAGGATTAAGTACCGATAGTCTTGCGGATGCTGATTACCCGGGTGCATCTTTACTGGGTGATGCAGTTTGTGGCATGGCAACTGCGAGAATTACTTCAAAGGATTTCTTATTTTGGTTTAGGTCTCACACTGCTAAGGAAGTTAAATGGGGAGGAGCTATGCATCATCCCGAGGATAAAGATGATGGTGGAAGGATGCATCCAAGATCTTCGTTCAAAGCTTTTCTGGAAGTGGTTAAGAGTAGAAGTTTGCCTTGGGAGATTTCAGAGATTAATGCTATTCACTCTTTGCAGCTTATAATGAGAGATTCATTTCAAGAGATTGAAGACATTGGTCCTAAGGCAACGATTTACACCCAACCCAATGATTCTGAGGTTCAGAGGTTGGACGAACTTAGTTCAGTGGCATGTGAAATGGTCAGATTGATTGAAACAGCATCTGCTCCTATTTTTGGTGTTGATTCAACTGGTTTTATCAATGGATGGAATGCAAAAATTGCTGAATTGACGGGATTACAAGCTAACAAAGCTATGGGGAAGTCACTGCTTAATGTAGTTGTTCAAGAGGATTCACGTGGAGTCATGGAAAATCTTATTTGCAGAGCTTTCAATGGTAATTTTTTTATTTTCTTTATGATGAACAACACCATGTTTTTGAAAAATTGTATATCCTAGTATCTCTATTTGCAAATTCAAATTATATTTTCAGTTTATTTTTTCTTTTTTGTGAACCGTAGTCTCATCTTCTCTGCTCCACTCTACTCATTAATGATTAATTCTCTTAAAGAACGGTGTAAAATCCAACTCTCTTGTTTTATGATATTTTGAATAAGCTTTTCATGTTGCAGTATATATATACACATATATGTATATGCATATATATTTGTGATAAATAGGTTGCAGCACTGTCTTATCATGGCATTTGTTGCACAATAAACCCAGCTGAACAAACTCCTGTAATTTTAACTTCTTGGGCTGCTTGCAATGTTATTTTTTGCCATTCTAATTTCTACCTCACTTGGTCATTTAGTTTTATTAAATCTTGTGTTTCACATCTTTTCTCATAATCTAAACCCAAAACCATTTCATTATGATTGGAATATACCTCAATGAATCTTAACATGTAAAACTGAAAACAAGAGTTGATATATCATTTCTATTCGAAGTAAGTGTAGAGCAATCTTAACATGTAAAACTTAAAACACCGGTCAATTTATCATTTTATTTAAAGCAAGTCTAGAGCTACTTGAGGAGTCACACACTTTTTCTGCTGCTGCCTCTCTCTCTCTCTCTCTCTCTCTCTCTCTCTCTCTCTAAAGTTACTTTGATTTAATCCAGGCGAGGAGGACAAAAATGTTGAGCTAAAGCTGCAAAAGTTTGGGCCACATCAGGAAAGCTCCATTTTATACATTGTGGTTAATGCCTGTATAAGTAGGGATTACACAAACAATATCATTGGGGTGTGCTTTGTGGGCCAAGACATCACATCTGAGAGAGTTTTCATGGATAAATTCATCCGCCTACAGGGGGATTATAAGGCCATTGTACAAACTCTTAACCCATTGATTCCACCAATATTTGCTTCAGATGAAAATGCATGTTGTTCTGAATGGAATGCAGCAATGGAAAACCTAACTGGTTGGATGAGACATGAGATTATTGGAAAATTGCTACCTGGGGAAATTTTCGGGAAGCTATGTCGGCTGAAAGGTCAAGATACGCTCACTAAATTTATGATTCTTCTGTACCGAGTTATTAGTGGTCGTGATTCTGAGAAGTTCCCCTTTGGGTTTTTTGATAGGAAGGGAAAATTCGTGGAGGTGCTCTTAGTGTCAAATAAGAGAACTGATGGGGCTGGGAATATGATCGGATGTTTCTTCTTCTTGCGGACAGTTGCTTCTGGCATGCAGGTCTTCGGAAACAAACAAGTGAATGGAGAGTGCCTTTCAAAAGTAAAAGAGTTGGCTTACATTCAACAAGAGATGAAAAATCCACTGAATGGTATGAGATTCATCCACAAACTCCTGGAGAGTACTGCCAGTTCAGAGGAACAGAAGCAATTTCTTGAGACTAGTGAGGCATGCGAAAGGCAAATAATGTCAATCATAGAGGATATGGATTTAGGAAGTATAGAGGAGGGGTAAGTTTTTCCGCTTTGAGTCTACATTTTTGCACCCATCCATTTTGTTTTCAAGTTTTATGCTTGTGTTGTATCATATTGATTGATTGAGTATTACCAGCAGTTATCCCTTGTATGCTTGGGGAGAGGAGAGGAGAGGACATCCCTTTAAGTGTAGAAATTACATATAGGCAGTTTAACGTATTTGTGGACTATCTTGAATCATAGTTTTCTTAGTTCTGTGGGCAGGTATATTAACTATTCAAGATTTCATGGGGTTTTCTGCAGCTATGAACTATATACAGTTCTTACAAACAGGAAGGGTAAACTGGAAATTTCTTGTCTTGACAACTTCTCTCTTTGGGTTATATGGAAATCACTCATGGTAATCATGTCTTTTTGCTAATGAGAATTTTCGTTGTTGATTTGGAGTCAATTTTTTGTGTCTCATTGGTTTATGTATCTTATTGCTTATTGTGTTTGTTGCATTTTATGTTATCTTATATTAAGAGTCAAAGGAAGCGTGGTAAGTTTTGATTAAAGCCTAGACACAGGCTTGTAGTGGCAGATATGGAGACTTAAAGAGTCTAGATTTGTCATTGGGTCTTCATAACTGGTTTTTAGTAATTCTGTAATAATTTTCAAAGTCATTGCTTAAAGTTTATAAATTCTTAAAGTCCTATTTCGCATGAGAAGGGGAGAAGTTTAGTAGGTACCTGTTCTCTTATATTCAATGGAGTCAAATTAGAGAATCAAAATAGGAGGTCCAAGGGATCCTAGGTGAAAGTCCGAAAAGAATGTTCTTCTTGAGCTATTTCGTTTTCTTTTCTTTTCTTCTGTTTTTTTTCCACTTTCATTAACCTGCAAGCCAACTTGGATAATCACCCTAAGAGTGGTCCGTCCTTGATACACATAATCCTTGCTGCCATCAAAGAAGCAGCCCAAACCCATGGGAAATAATGGCAACATTATTAGCCACCCACTAGAACAGCCCCCGAGCATACCTGGTTTGCCCTACTCTAACCCTGATGCTCTACCTTACAAATCCTTAACCAAGTCCGTGCTTTTGGACTTCAATTTTGCACCCAAATTCAAAAATTAATTTCTAATCAGAATTTCAACCAAGAATTTCTGGAGTTCCAACAACTTGTCTAAGACAAATAAGTTACGATCCTTTTTGTTTGCAAAACCTTAAAATGTCTTTTGCCTTTTAAGCCATAAATCTAATCGGGTTCGTTGATACTCATGGTATAGTGGATGCTATTACACATACTATCATACTAAATTCGATGGAACTTTTGGATCTTAAAGGATACATTCTATAATTCTTGCACAATAAACGCTATAATCTGATTATAGGCTGCACCATTTTGAGTTTTCTAGGGCTGTTTTATACTGGTTCTCGGTAAAGCTAGTACGAAAGTGCATCTGTGTGTGTGTCCTACATCAGTGTCTCTCGAACCCAGCTACTCCAATCTAAGCCAATGCAAAGCGTTGTTGAACCCTTATCCATTACATTTCAATCTTTTCATTTTTCCATGATATGAAATTTTATTAATATCCAGGGGTATTTGAATTAGCAAGGGTGCCGGAGTCTCTTTTCATGAGAACAACCATGTAAGAGTTAGTTTCAATTTTTCTTGTCTAAAAGACCAGGCAGGAGCTGAAAGTTTTCCTGCTCGGATGCTCCTATTTCAGTGGTGGCTCAGAAATTCTTTTCATGATAGACAATCAATTAATTGGTTTGGTTAGACAATCAATTAATTCAAACACCTTATGCCTGAAAAATAAGATAACTTTAATATATTGATACTTGTTATTACACACAAACAAATGCAAATAGATGGACTTTTACATTGCCCATTTTCCCTCAACGAGTTATCATATTTTGAAATCGTTGCATAATAAACTTCATTATCAATACTACAAATACTTCTTTTTCAATGTATGTATCCATTTAATTGAGTGTTTAAGCATTTGGTTGAGTGTTTTAATTATTTAGTCAGCCTTTTGACAAGGTGTTCAAGATTTTAAATTGCCAACACAAGTACAAAATTTATATAAAAATGTAAAAAATAAAAATAAAAATTTCAGAGTATTCAGTTGAATACACTCATTTACATGTGGAGCCGCCCTTGTCCTATTTAACTTCGTTCAAATTCTGGGCTTGTAGAAGAGGTGGGTTTTGCTAGGTAACCCAAGAAGAACAAATGCCTCAAGATTTGCAAGTTGTTATTGGTAATGTGCCGTTATTCCCAGGAAGCCTGTAATTTTAGTGCTTACTTCATGGTAGGTTTATATTATCTGTCATTTGGCATCTTTAAATTGGTGACGTTCCTATTTATGCAGCCAATCATGCCATTAATCATTAGTTGTCAAATGTGTCTAGTTTTTCTTTCCTGTCATCATTTTTAAAAATAAAAAGAAATACACTAGTTTTGTGATAGAGATTTTAGTAGCTTTCCTCATAGGAAGTTAGGAACCTATTCAGCAAGACTTCTAACGCATATGTTCGTTGTATTCTTGTTCAAGCAGCAGCATGAAGCTAAACATGGAAGAATTTCTCTTTGGAAATGTTTTAGATGCAGTTGTTAGCCAAGTTATGATCTTACTGAAGGAGAAGAATATACAACTAGTTCACGAGGTTCCTGATGAAATCCAAACGCAATATCTATTTGGCGACCAAGTTAGACTTCAGCTGGTCTTGTCAGATTTCTTGCTTAATATAGCACATTATACACCGTCTCCAAATGGTTGGGTAGAAATCAAGGTGTCACCTGGTTTCAGGCTTACCCGAGATGGGAACGAATTGGTCCATTTACAGTTCAGGTATAGTTGCCATAAATATATTCAGCTTCTCAAAAATGTATTTTACCCCATTACAGATAGAAATTAAGTTCCAACTTTTTGAATATGTGCAGCTAGTTTTGTTAGCAACAGGGATGAAGACAAAGGAGGGCCAAGGGGGGCCAGGGCCACCCCTGAACTTCAAAACCTATTCTTTATATGGTATAAAATTAAGACAAGAAAAACTATATAATTAAATCACCTCTTCTGTTTGCCAACAATTACAACTTGACAGTTTGCACTTGAGTAGTGGAACAATTTTTCTTTTTCCTCTTTTCATCCTTCTAATTTTTTTCTTTATTCTTTCTTTGTCTCTCTCTTTATTATTTTGCCTCAATCAATTTAAAGTGCTTAAAATTTGTTACATTGGTTAATTTTATCTGATATCCCACATTCCGAATAAAATGGAACATCAGTAATCACTCTCTTTTTCCTTGAATTTCATTCACACATTGTTATTAGGTAATATTATTCATTTTGTTTTTCCAGTTCATTATTTTAATTAGAATTTATTACTATTTTGGTAAAAATGGGTGCATAAGAATTCACTATGTAGCTTTTGTATAACTAAAATTTGTACCAAAATAGAATTTATTACTATTTTGGTATAATGGATGCGTAAGAATAATTCACTCTGTAGCTTTTATATAACTAAATTTTTTTTGAACCTTAACTTTTGGAATCACTATATTGATGTAAAAAAAATCATAAATCTTTCACCTATCTCTAAAGTCGAAGTATCAATTTTTAAAAGTTGCCTCCCAAATTCCAAAGGATCAAATTATAAAAAATTGAAAAGTACTAGAAATTATTTTGTCTATAGTGTATTATGATCAAATATCTTTATTTTGACTGGATGGATGTTATTTTCTATTTTTATATATTAAACATAGCTTTTATTATTAGTTGTACCTTTTTTAAACACTTTCTTGGCCTCCTGAAGTAGCTTTGTCCCTGGTTAGCAACTGTGATTCTTGTTAGTTTTTTCCTCTTTGATGCTATGTTGGTGGAGCTTTCAACAATATGCCTGTCACTTTAAGCAATCCCATGTTTAGTTTTGAATGAGTACCTACTTATTTTATACCCTTGGAAAGTTTGTGCCTGTGAATTTGTGTGTTTTTTGTCTGCTTAAAGAGGAAGCAAGCCTGCTGCTCTCATCATTAGGCTCCAATTATTTGAGAATCGTTCTGTCATTTTATTCCAGTCCTGAAAAAGTAGGAGAGGGACACTGCAAGTTTTATTAGTTCATCTCTGTATGAACATTTCATATCTTATTTTACATATTTTCAGTCTTTAGTGAACTTTTTTCATCGTTTGGTCAAGCTAGTATTATTTTTCAACTTTTCGCATCACGAGCCGAAAAAAGTAAGAATTTTCTTGCGAAAATATGAAAAATGTTCAAAAAAGACAAAAAATAAGCCAACGATTAAAAAGTTCACTAAAGACAAAAACAAAAAAACAAAAATCTCAAAAAAATTAGCCCAAACAGGGCCTACATGCCATTTTTTCCCCGTTGAGACTTATTTCTTTTGCAACAATAGAAGTGGCTGCTAGATAACAAATGTGTATTGGCTATGAGTATCAGTCCTCTTCTTTGAGACATGTTCGGTGTCTAGTTCTTCTTTAAAAGTGTCCGTGCTGTTGTAATGACGGTGCAACATCCTATATTATTTCTATGTTGTTTTCTCCTGAAGCTATTGTGATTGGTTACCTTTTGGATTTGCTAGTTATGAAGAGAAATACTTATTGTACTAGGTCTTACCGGATACAAGTGCACATGCTTTCTTAGCACAAGTGCAACTCCTCTAAAACACCTTGCCTTTTTTTTTCCCCATCTTTAGAATGACTCATCCGGGTGAGGGCATTCCTTCGGGTCTTATTCAAGACATGTTTGGAGGAGGAAATCAATGGACTACACAGGAAGGACTTGGTCTAAACATGTCCCGCAAGCTTCTTAATATGATGAATGGTCATGTCCATTATGCCAGAGAGCAAGAGAAATGTTACTTCCTCATCGACCTGGAACTTAGAACAAGAACATCAACACAAAGTGGGAGTTCAAAAACAGATACAAGCAGAACCGTGTTCGGAAGCAGCAAACCATAGGGGCTTTTCTTCTCCGGAACATCTGTGTATTCATGTATCTATGCGTGTTCCAAGTACATTTTTTGGTATAGAAGCATCTTTTGACGGCTTGAATTCTCGTAGTATTTCCAGGTAAGAGTTACTTATCCCTAGACATATGTTTGGCAGAAGTTTGTCTATCCTGATGTGCAGGTTGGTCTTCATCTAGCTTGCCTTCCTATTTTGGCTTCACACATTTTACTTTATATATGACAAAGGTAAAACTATAAATATATAATTATATGTTGTTGTTGAGGTATAGATAATTGAATCCTATAATATATGGGTTCACTGGCCAAGGAGGCTTGTGTAAATGTTCTACTGATGAAACTGATCTCTTTAAAATCAAAGTTTGCTGATTTTGTTGTTTTACACCAATCAAAGCATATTCTGTGTAATTTTGATTAGAGCATCTCTAACCATGTTCTCTATAATTTACACAATTAACTCCCTAAAATAGTTAAAAACTATTTTTGAAAGTCACTTTTTTATTCACAACTCCAATCATACTCTTTATTTTAGAGAGTCATAATTTTTTTTAAACTACAAATTATATTTACACAGAGAAGATATATATATATATATAACAGACAACAACAAAAATTGAAGATGATCTTTATAGAAGAACAAGAACAGCCACCTCCAAGAACAGCCGAAGAACAGCCGAGACTCGGCAAATCTTAAATTGCACAAATTTTCCTATCGGAAACTAGGGTTTTGATGCACAAATTTTCCCATCGAAAACTAGGGTTTTGATCCGCGACGAGCTTTCTCATCTGATTCTTCTTCTTCTTCTCTCTGCATCACCACGTCTAATGCTTTCTTTGATTTCAAAAATATAGCCGTTGAAAGCTCTCCAAATATTTGGCTTTCTCGCCATAAATGGAGCTATTTCTGTCAAAGCTAAAATGGCAAGGATAATAGCGAGGCTATTGGAGCACTTATTTTGCAAAGTTCTCACCAAAATGGCGAAGGAATTGACAATGGCGAGAGCCCTTGGAGATAGTCTTAGAGTCCCACAGAGTGGGTTCAAGCTTTAAAATATTTAAGGCATGGAACTCATCTTTTTAGATCTTAACGGCATACATGACTAATTCTTTCCCTTTTGCAACTTTAGACTGCATTTGGCATAGCATTTTTTTTATATGCCTAATTTTGTCTTTAATAGTTTTTTTGAACGTTAGCCTAAATTAGCATACTTTTTGGAAATTTGAAAAGCAAAAGAATTTGATCCAAAAGTTTACATAAGGCAAAAAAAAGTAATTTTAAGACTTTTATAGACTTTTTCCAATTTTAGTTACAACTGTCATACTTTTTAGATACCTTCGTCAAGACAATATGAAAAAGAAAAAATGTAGGCCAAAACATGAAAAAAGATCATAAATGACGGGGAAAAAATGCTATAATTAAAAAATCCTTTAAAAAAGTTATCTCAAGCATAACTTGCTAGCTTAGTGTGCTCTTGAGACAAACTTTACACACATCATAGTTGGTTTTCTCTGGAGGTGTTGTCTTGAGTAGCACTTCATTATTGAAATATAAACAGCAGGTTCCCAATAGTTTTCATCTTAATCATGTTTCATGAATTACTTTATTAGTGTCTCACAATTTCTTCCACTTGATTCACCATTGCTGTACAGTATTTCACACAGAATCTGTTTCTTGCACAGAGAATTTCTTTCTTTTTTTTTTGGTTTTATCTTTGGAGAGAGAGATATTTTGATTAACGTTCAGTATCAATTTATTATAAACTATTGATACCAGCTGTAGCTTTGCTAAACACCCCCCTTAAACACTTAATAATATCCTACCAATCCAATTTTTGTATATATAATTTACGCATCAAGAGTACTATACAAATAAACAGCTCTGTTCATAGAATTGGGCATATTTTGAGTCCAAAATTATCCCAACTGAACCAATTAAATCCATTACTGGACCTGAGAAAAGTCAAATTTTTTTAGAAAAAAATTAGAATATTTAAGATCATTTTTTTAAGGTGGTTTCTTTTTGTTTTCTATTAAAATGTTAATATTTTTAGCTAAACTATAGTATGTAGGGTTCTTTAGATCAAACAAGTAAAGAACAAATGCGGAGAGGTAAAATATGCAAGCGTGATCAGAAAACACAGAACGAAGAGAGACGAGGTTGGGTGAAAGAGAAGGAGAGCTGAGTTTGGAATACCGACAGTATGAACGCATTCAGCTATCAAAATCTGATTGATCCGAAAGCATGACTATCCATCCTATTTATAGCACTCAGAGAAGCTATGTTAGGATTCGGATAGGACTCTTCAAGAGATCTAATCGGATCATGAAAGGTGATTTTCAGGTAAGCAAGAGATTCTATGCCGATAATCGATCAAGTAGTGTTCTATGCCAACTCAACTAAGTCGGCCACCAGATGCCCCGTGAGTCACCCGACCCACTCAGGTTCAGCGACCCGACTCACTCGGGTCGAGTGAATTGGGGTCACCCGAATGACTCGAGTGAGAGAATCCCGTAGCTTAACAAGTCCTTTTCTTTAGCCATCAAACCACATGTCTCTCAACGTCCCATGCAGGATTGTACTGCCATTATCTTCATTGTTTTTGAAAGAGTCTTTCGATTCTCAGATAAATCTATAATCATATAGTTTGTGCTATATATGTTTGGTTATTCAGTCTGTGTTGAATCGCATAATTGGTGCTATGTCTTTTTGATTAGGTAGTCAGAGTTACATTACAGTCTGTGTTGTCTTCATAACTTATGTCATTGCAATAATACAGTCTGTGCTATCTCCATAGTATGTGCTATGAAAATATAGTCAAGTAGTCAGAGCTATTGTCATAGTCTGCGCTATGCTTCACAGTTTGTGCTGTGGAATGTCTTCGTCTGTAATCGGAGCTACATTTCATAGTCTGTGCTATGAAATGATGTTTACTTTAACCAGTAAATTGTTATACCAGGTATCCGAGCTATTGGCAGCGACCTCAGTGGCTCGGCTCAGCACGGCTCGAGCAGGTCACCTTTTGTTGCTCGAACATTTTGAATACTGCATTACACACGTGTCTCATTAATGAGACAGATATGGCCTTACTCAAGTGGCTTAGAGTCGAGCGACTCTAGTCTGAGTTACTCGACCTTCCCTTGTTCGAATATCCCGAACCCATCAAACCGTCCGATCATTAAGCCACCCATGCCTCTTGTGTCCCTTTGATCCACTCAACATAGTGATTTATTTGCCTCCGCGAGCTACATGACTTTTGATAGGCTCAAATTAATCTGAGCTACTTGGGTTCTTCAAGTGACTTGACTATCGAGTCGCTTAATCATTGAGTGGCTCAGTTATTGAGTTACTCTGACTTGTCATTTGGACAATTGGTCTCCTCGGATCATCTGTTTATCGTCAATAGTCATACCAATTATTTGAACCGTTCACCAGAGCCATACACAAGTCTTTTACTCGAGTCATCCGCTCAAGCAATTGGTGTAAAATTGGTGACCATAGTTTTTCAACTCTTTTACGACAGTCGAGCCCCTAGTTCTTGTAAGCTGGGATGTTGCATAAGTTAAGTCGAGCACCGTGTGGTAACTTTCGAACCGTACGCTTGCACCGTTTACTCGAGACATTCACTCGGATCTTATGCTTGAGTAACTCGGGTCTTATTTCATTGATAATTTATACTTTTTGAATCATCTACGCAGTATTTTGGATACTAACACAATCTTTTTAACTTTTATGAGTAAAATTAATTTTTTAACTGAAAATATTATAATTATTTCACTTAAAAAAATATTAGAGTGTTTAGGATGCCTATATGCTTTTTATTAAAAATAAAAAATAATTAGTTAACTTTCTAAAAATATCAAATATTATTGTTTAAAAGTTAATTTTTTTGGTTAAAAAAATAAGTTCTTAAATACGTCAAAGAGAAAAGGAAAAAAGTGATGGCTAATTCAAATAGCAATGAGTTTCATGACCCCCACTTATTAAAGTCCAGTATCAATTTATTATAAACTATTCACATTTCTCTATCTCAATTTATTATAAACTATTGAATCTGTGTTTCGAAATTCTCATCTGTTAAAATTTTTAATGATTCAATAACTTATAATATATAGAGTCCGAAAAATATATATATTGTGAGAGAGGAAGAGTCCATCCCATTTTCAAGGGTAGTGAGCTTTTAATGCGTTCCCTGTCCAATTTCAATGCGAAATTAAACATCTCGTTTGAAATGTCATGACCAAAATGAGTGTGTTTCTTAAAAAAAAATAATAATAACCTATAACTTAATAAAATTAATTAATTAAATAAATATACTTATAATTTTTTTGTTTACGGTTTTTAATCCTAAATTAATAAGTACAAATTTTAATATTTAAAATTATAAATTTATAACTATAACAAGTATTTATAATTTTTATTTCAAATTATAGTAATATTTTTTTCAACTATAATCTATAAATTTATAATTTCAACTTTCACCAAATACCCACGTCATATATATATATATATATATATATATATATATATCAAATAGTTATAAAAAAAAACGGTTTTCATACTCCCCTTTTATACGAATGCTCTTTTTTTTGTTTTCATTAAATAAAAGTACAAAAAAGCCATTATTTTTTAATGATATTTGTACACGTGAATTAAAAAAGGCAAATATAAAATATAAAACACAAGGACAATTATATAAATTCACCTAACAAGGACGAAAGAACTAGTGTACGATCTCATATATCAGAATTATACATTTCCATGTTCGTCAAGAATACCCAACAAGATTAACAAAAGGCAGTTCTATACAATTTGCATATGGCCCACCGAAATATTACCAGCCCAAAAATTACAGTTACTTGTACACTCAAACAAACATCATATTTCCAGATTGATTTTACCCAATCTCTAGACACAAAAATTACCAAAAGACGCTAAATTTGGAGCAAGGACAGGAGATACCGTACAAATAACTGATGATGAATGCACGCAGGTTAAACGTTGATATGCTCACTGGTCAAAATACTCCTCCATCTCCAAGAGCTTTCATGCCAAATTTCAAAACCACAATAGGCAAAATTTCAAAACTACGATATGCACATACAAGCTTCTTCCTCTAGTTCACATCGCCTATTTCAAAACTACAATACGCATATACAAGCTTCTTCCTCTAGTTCACATCGTCATAATCTTATAACCATATATACGCGACAGCACTCGCAGCCACCGTTAATCTGGACTGCGGGCAATCTGTTTTCATCTAGCTCCTGTTAGTTCTTATCTGGCTTCTTGTCGGGACTGCTCTGTGAGGGAATTCCCAGAGAATCCCCCGAGTGAAACCCATTTGGTTGACAGACTAGGATGTTCAAACCACTCGAGGGAAGATGTTCCTGGATTATCTGACAAGGTCAGTCAGCAACAGTTGCATTAACTTAAATAGTGAAGTGAATGGGGGAATTCTTTACTATCTTCATGATAGTCATGTTCAAATTTTTTATTTTTTTTCCTATTCCTCTCATCATGATGAATTTAAAAACTAAAATGTTTTGGATTAATGTTCACTAGAAACGAACATAAGCTACATTTTGGCTTAAAATAGCTTATTTTCGTCTTTTCTGAACTTTTTTCATTTTTTTAGTTCAAAACTTTAACTTTTTTTATTATTCGTGATAAGTAAAATCTAAAAAGAATAAAAATTTGGACTGAAATTGAAAAAAAAATTGAAAGAAGTTTTGGCTAACACTACCCAAATTACATTACTTAACCAGAAGAGTTGAAAACGAAGATGCACATGGATCGGACCAACAGCAAGGGAAATAGAACAGGCATGTTCTAGTTTACAGAAGTTCCAACATGTTAAAATTATTAAATCTGTTTTTATCAACTATTTGGTAAAAGCAGATAATATATATTGACATCATAGACCTCAGTTAATTTACTTTTCACCAGGGAAATGAGAATATGTACCTGATCACCAGCCTCTGGGCCCTCTGTGTGGAAGAGAATTGGCCGGCATCGCTTGTCTTCATTCATCAAACTTGAATTCTGAAAATGGGTGACAAGGGCTGTCTTTCCCTGAATGCGAGCATAAGCCAATGAGGCAACTTTCTCACTGTTAAACTTCTCCCACTTCTTTCCATTAAATGCCTGCATAAGTTAGGAACATGAGTAGATCCTACAATTTACTTTTGAAAACTTCATGAGCCAGGATTATTTTCTATCTGCAATGAAGAAATTTCATATTCTGGCAGTTGCAAGTCAGATAGCAAGATGCCACATATTGAAGGAAAAGGTTAATTGCACACAGCAGAAAAGTTATTCAATAGACAAATAGTCTAAAATACCTCATAGAATGGAATAATGTGAGAAGGAGAAAGCATATTGATAAATGCATAACCCACATTGCATTTGTTCTGCATTCACATGCAGAAACCACTATCAGTTATGATGAATTCAAGAAAATGGTATGACCTCATCAGATGCCAGAAAAGAATTACCTTGAAATCAATGGGCAGATATAGAAAATCATAAGTGCCTCTGTGATATTCATCAATTGCAGCTAGTAACATCTTTGAGGTGTACCTGGATGAATACATTGGTCAATAGAAAACAATCACACCCAACTCTACTAATAAATATCTGTTATACACAAATCAGGAGGATGTCAGAGTCCATACTTATTTGGGATGTTTTTAATCATTAAAGTTGACCGAGTATCTTCCCCGCTTTTAATCTTATCCAAATCAAGATGAAATTGTTTCTTGCTATCGACCTGGTTCCCATTGTTCTCAGCATGTCGGCTCCAAGCACGTTCAAATACCTCTGTGCTGGTGGGTGCCAGTCCAAGGTAATGACCATTGCCAAGGAATACAGGACTAAGCCTTGGCGAAGACATCATCCTGAAACCAGGAGAGCCATTTTCTGACATGTTTCCTGCAACAGAAGAGCCAGCATTCACTGCAGCATGGGCACCAAGATTCACCAAAAAACTGGCACTGTTATGGCCTAAAGGCCCTAAACCCATGCCTCCAAATCCAACATGAGTCACAAATGATGTTTCTGGAGACTCCTGATAGAAACCAACATGCCTTTCTAAAGGAACGATGGATGGAGCAGATCCAACGTGATGATGAGGATGGTGTTGAGATGAACTAAGGGAAGATTCATGGCGATTGGTGAATGGGAGGCCATGGCTCTGTCCATTGGATGTAAATGGATGGCCCATAGATGGTGTTCGCCAAGCAAGATTAGGTTGTTCTGGGTACGGATTGGGACTTCCCCAGAGAAATTGTGGCCCAGACAAGGTTTCAATACCCGATCCATTTGAACTTGAAGCACCGAAAGAGGACATTGTCCCAGAATACTGATTCGGCTTTGGCTCTGGAAATGAATGAGACAGTTGAAAATCAGCTTCGTGGTTTGAATTTGTGTTGGTAAATTTATGGTCCACATGGCTAATTCTTGCATTGCCAATAGGTGCAACCCTTGTAGAGTTTGATATCTGAGGATTCAGAATTGAAGCTAATCCAGGTAAATTATTGCCAATTGTAGAACTGAGAGATCTGAAAACCGAGGAATTAGTAAGAGTGTGCAGAGGACTATGTTCTATAGAGTTGCCAAACTGCGGCCAGCTACCTGCCAGGAAAGTGGTTTCAACCCAGCTTGTGAGACAGTAAAAATAGAAGAGGACCAAGAAACAATAACACAAATAAGAACACAAACTAAGGCTACACAAGCTGAACAATATGGAAAAATGCACACTAAGGGCATTACCTGGAGGGGAATTGGTTATTGATGAACCCATTTGATGTCGGAAACTCCAAGATTCATCTTGCTCAAGCTCTTGGTTCAGTTGCAACATAAGGCTAACACACAACAAGGAAATTTATGAATTATTCAGTGAACGATGTGAGAGAGAGAGAGAGAGAGATCCCCAAACAAATTCCAGAAAACGAACTGCCCTTTCAATACATACATCAGAACTTATTATCCTAATCATCTTTGGATGTCATTCCATCATTTTGTTTTGTGGATAAGTTGTGGATGCAATTCAATTTCCATCATAAATCAAGTAGGCAGCTTATTATCAGAAAGCACTCAATTTCACATTCTAATCCCAAATTGAACGAGGCCAAAACGATTTTTTTACTTCTACCTTCCTTCAAGTTGTCCTTTCATTTTCAAGAACCTTACCACCCTCTCACTTTATCATTTTTATTTTCTCACTTATTCCAACCAGTCCAGCAGAAAGAGGGAGGGGAGAAAAAATTGCCTCAAACACGCATGCGCGCGCACGCGCGCGCACACACCCCGCATAGAGGAGGTAAGGGATAGAAAGAAATCCAGCTTTGATCGATGCTTCATAATAGGAGTACACATGCAAAGAAGACACAATGGGAGAGAGAGAGAGAGAGAGAGAGTCAAACAAGAAGGGTTGCAGACATGGCTGTGACCCAATCGGATGATCCTGGGGATCTTGCCAATTAAATTTTGCACTGTGATTGGCCTACATATTTCCTGCCAGTAGTCCAAGAAGATATACTGCATGTATTCTTTTTCCTCCAATTCCCAGCATGAGTTGCACTGCAATTGGGCTACATATTTCCTGCCTCCAAGAAGACATACTACAAGTATTCTTTTTCCTCAAAAGAAAAATTTTCCCAGCATGAGTCAGATATGACCTCACTAGGATAATCCTACGTGTGAAAAGGGTATTTTCTACATTTTGTCTGAGTGCCGTGATGATACTTTCATACATTCACATCTACATATACTTAAATCATGGTAGGAAGGTTTTAATTCCCAAACCTCTCAATGCTTACCACCGCAATCTCATTAAACTAGAGACACATAAACTCAAATTAGGCAACAAAAGAGGGGAAACTCAGCCATAAAATACAATCAGAATTAAAGCAAATGGTAAATACAAGAAATAAGGAGCTAATAACACCAAGCAGTTGTAATTTATAACCGTAAAATGAGATAGTAAGAAGCGGATAAACCAAGGAAAGTGGTAAGTGTAAAAATAAGAATTGAGAAAGTCATCAAACGCACTTTCGACGTGCTCCCCCAGGGCGACTAGGTTCAAGCTTTATGCGTTTACCAGCTATGTCAATCCTATTTAAGGACCTAAGGGCTTCTTCAGCAGCTCTAACATCATAAAACTCAATGAATTTATGGTGCCTCTTGTGTGGTGTTTCCCTTATCTGCTCGCACAATGAATACCAAATTTGCTCAGGTATCAGCCAAATAATTTAAAAAATATACCATAAGGAAGAAAAACATAGTCAACAATAAATAAAGAAAACAAACAACATAAATTGTCACCTCTTTCACTTCACCATAAACCCCAAATATTTGACGAAGATCGTCATTGGAAACCGATGGATCCAAATTAAAAACTACTAAAGTTCCTTGATTAATGTCCTTGTCCGATGGGTTATCCTGGAGAGGTGCAGAAAAAGGAAGGGAAAAAAAAAAGGAGGAAGGAAACAAAGGGAAACAAGCAAAAATGATATAGAGGTAGTATCAACATCTACAAATAAATTGCATGAAGTTGACAATTTGTTTTTAACCTTCGGAATTGAGAAGTGGATGTCCAGTTTCCTCCGCCTCAGTGGCTTGTTTTGCAATGCTCGCATGGCAGTTCGAGCAGCACGGATATCATAATAAGATATCATCACAAAGCCCCTATGTTTACATGCAGTGTATAAAGTTCTGATGTCGCCATATTGCTAAAGATGGAAATATCAAAATTTGTGAAGCAAATGAGATCTGTTAGTAATTTGTTATTGCATCATTAAGAATGGTAGCCTTATTTTCTTACAGTTTACACAGACACACACATACTTAGAAAGAAAGAATTAGAAAAAGAGGCCCAACAATTTAATTCCAACTCAACAAGAAACACTAAAATGTGTGTAAGCCAGAGCGAACCAGGATCATCAAATCATGCATGCAAACCATATGGATGCTACAGAAACATAAAATGTGTTTCATGCACATTTTCAATAATTCTTATTTCAAATTCAACTATCTGAAAGCGCAATAAAGGATATATGAATGGAACAAATTGAACCACTTTAAGGTATGGCATAACAATTAATAAAACCCACCCACATGCAGCAGAACAAATTTTCATCCCATGACAATGCAAAGGTTTGGCAGAAGGAGACGATGAATCAACTGGTAGTGGAATTACAATTAAAAAAAGTTAGATGAACAAAACAAAAACAAAAAACGGACAATAACCACTGGTAAGGGTACGACTGAAGACAGACCTAATTTTCGTCATTATTTGCACAAAGTGGTTGCATTGAAACCAGAGCAATTTCAGAAAGGTGAAGAAAACCATGCTTAGCTGCCCAAGCTTTTATCATTGCTCCATGAAATGGTGAATAAATAAAAAGGAAATAAAATAAATAAAAATAAATAAACTGTGGTAGATGCATACCCAGTAAGAAAACTTGCAGAGTGAAAGGCGGAGCACAAACAAAATGAAACAGTAAAGAGAGAAGTGACGGAGGCTTAAATGTTAAGATAATAAATACTCACAAAGATCATAATTGCTCTCTCAATATTTCGGTTGGAACGGCTAATCTATTTTCTTTTAAATTTTTTTTTAAATGCATATGTGCCAACTGCCTACACAAATGCTAGTAATGCAAAATAAAGCCACGAGTCATGAAAGCAAAATTATGGGGTCG
>JAOTRH010000026.1:4226182-4245084 GCA_034768845.1 Heliamphora exappendiculata | reverse complement strand
ATATATTACACTTAGTAGAGAGTAACACATTATAAGTACAAATAACAAGTAGATATATATATATATATATATATATATATAGATATATATTTCACATAAATATAACATAGGTCTACCCATTATGTGAGACTCGGTTCCTTTTAATTTTGTAATATTTATATGCAACGTGTTGTCTATCGTTTTGATCGATATAAAAAAGTATGTTTCTATATATTTTATGCATGTGTTAGCTTAAATATGCACGTGAATTTCAATCTCGGTCCTGTTAGGCGTTGTAGTAGAAAGTTGGTTTGCTTTATGGGCAGGACCGCTCGATCGGTCCTTAGATCGCTTAAGTGGTTTGTCAGCGTGAGTTATATAAAGTGCCAGCTCATGGCCTTGGTTTTTGAGCCCAAGTTTGTTCAACAATCTTCTCTCTCTCTCTCTTGAAAGAAAGATCAAATCATCTACTTTCTCTCTAGTTTTTAGCTTGGTTCGGGCTCGATTCTTGGCTTCGGGTAGTCGATCCTTGTTGTACAAGCTATTGGCTTTGCGCTCATACAAATGGAATCTCATTTTGGCGACTTTAGTTTTTTGCTGGGGTTTAAAGCGTTGAGTTTTTAATTCTTTGAGATAGGATTCTAGGCTATCTTGCTTTAAAGGGTGCTACATGTGATTTATATACGTTTTTACCATTTTAAAATGCTATAAATGTTTAACTTTGCGATTAAACTATGTTTGGTTGAATAAAAAGCATGTTATGTGTTTTTTGTAGTTTACTACAAAATTGGTAAACGTGTGTGTCTGTTGTTTTCAAAGGGATGAGTTTTGAAAACCAAAGGAATTCATGTATATGCTGCGAAAACGTAGTTTTGGTGGTGTAGAGCTAACTTTTGGGGTTGAGCCTTATTTTTAACGTTAGTTGGTCTTCATGGTTTGATGGAAGACGTTGTTATGTGTGTTTAGACGTTTGTACATAGCTGGGTGCATGCAAACATTCTGTTAATTCATGTTGTATGTCTCTGTAAAAACTTGAATTATTGAGGGTGAATATTGATCTCGCAGTGAAAGTCCGTAAAGAATTGCATTATTGAGGGCGGATATTGGTCCTGCGGTAAAAGCCCGTAAAGAAATTGCATAGTTTGGGTTAATATTGTCTTGCGGTAAAATGTTGTAAAAGAGTACAAGTTACATGTGAATCATTCTTAGTTATAGAACCTAGTCGGAAAATAACATGTTGTTTATATTTATTAAACTGTTGGACGTTATGGAATTATATAAAAATTTGTGATTTTAAGAATGGAAAACTGTTTAGAGACTCGTGGAATCGTGTTGTTCATTTAATTTGTGTTTGTATGTTATACTTTTAATTCATGTTAGTCTTTTTCTATTGGGTTTCGGCTCATGTTGTGAAATTTTGAAAACTTTCAGGTATATTTGACCACGTGGGTTAATATAGAAGAGCCTAGAGGTGGCGAAAGACTAAGTTTTCTTAGTTTTGTTGTTGTCGGATCATGTATATGATGTCCCATTTTTTGGACTTAAAGCATGTGTTTTGCAAGCCTTGAGGCCTTATTATCAATGCATGTATGTTGTATGTTTTGAGAGGAACCATGGGTTGACTATGCGATTTCATAATTATATGAAATGTTTATCGATTGGTTGGTTTCAATGTTTTAATAAAACATTTTCGGTTGGTTTTATGCTTTATATCAATTCCTGTGCCTCGGTGGAGAATTTTGAACCTTGTCTTTGTTGGCTTGATATGCCTTGGTGGTTTTGAAAAGGACTAAATGTTGAGTTTTCAAATGAAATATTTTGAAAAGAGATCTAGAGCCAGACCACTCGACGGACCACTCGAGTGGTCGAGGTAAACATTCTATTTTTGTGTTTTGTGTGAAAAACCAGTGGACTTGCAGGGACCGCTTGAGCGGTGACCGATCGAGCAGTCTCGGCAGATCTCTAAGAATTTTATTTGTTTATTTTAAAGTTTGGCTCTTGGGGACCATGACCTTTTCTTTTGGGCTATTCTTTCACATAAAATAAACTCTCGGAAGTGCATTTTTTTAAAGGTTTTAATTTTGTTTCCGTTTGCGTTCTTGAACCTGTGTGGGCTCGGATGATTTTGATAGAACTTGGAAACATAAAATGGGTTTTTATTGGGCAGTTCGCTTGACCCGGGCTTTGGGGTGACACATTACCCAAGCCCACTAGGTTTCGTAACCTAAGCTCTGAAACTAAGTTATGACGCCCTAACTTTCGGAGACATCATTAAAAGAATGTTTTCCTTAATTACTTGTGGAAAAATTGCTCATAATTGTTTGTTGAAAGTAACTATACCGACTCAAAAGGATAAATCGAAAAAGAGAAAGATTTTGATATAAAAAAATGAGAGATTCCCAATATTACAAAAATACTTTCCAAGTTTGAAAGTTAAAACATTACATAACCAGACTCATTAACAAATTCCTCTATGGTCTCCACTATGTCTTCTTTTGCGCGTTGGGCAAGGTTCAAGGCTCCTCTTCTTCGTTTATGATGACTTCCTCCTAGAATTCTTCTTCACCTGGCATTTTGAATGCCGTGAGCTGCAAGGCTCAGAAGGAATAACTACAACCCTACTAACATTCCCATAACACACCAATGCACAATAATATACATACAAAGATAAACAAATATGTTCACTACTAATGCAGAAGGATTTCAACATAAATTCACAAGTGTTCTTTGTTCAACCTTCCAAAGGTTAAACGTCGTTTAAGAAAGCAGTTTTCCCCGAGTCTCGCCAGAGAACCCACTCTACACTCATTGCCGCGTTACCACAACATGCACTCACCTCTATGATATCATTACGTTCACATACACTCATATTCCCATACAACTTGTCCCAACCACATCCCCCTCTAGGTCCAGTACTAAGTTACTCGACTAAGTGCCGTAATGCGCAGTTTACCATCGTCACTCTCCCCGTCCCATACTTCATATACACGACTGAGTGCCGTGAGATGGATCGAAACAAGGCATGACTCAAGACATAGCACGGCTCAAGATGTCAATGGACCCTTCGTTATCATAACTCCACCACACACAACCCAAATCAACAGATCACAACATGAATTTTCACAGAAGTTTTTATATCGTTATGTGAAAGACCCATTCCATGTTTGTTGTTACATTTTCACAACGAGAACTCACCTCCTTGGTACCATTACTTTCCTATTCACTAAGCTCTTGTACACCCATTCTCGAATCACCACGGCACACATAAGATGATCGGTTTACCGCTACGGCACACATAAGACGGCATTAGAAAAGGCACGGATGCAGATATAGCACGGCTCATGATGTACATGGAACCTTCCTCAACACTACAATATAGTACACAACCCATCCCATGTCAAACCGCAAGTTCGTTTCAAAGGATAATATTTATTCGAAGTTCACGATTTGGTTTCCTATACGTATACTTGGTCAACTAATCATGCTTTCAATATAAGGTGTCTAAAAACTCTTAAACATGTTTCACGTACTATAAAAACATTAACAAGTCTCATGCATGGTGAGTTATAAGCATAACTCAACTAATCACACACTTAGACATCACCATTTAATTAAACTAAAAATTTAACTTTTAGGGTTCTGACCGTAAAATACTTTAAAATATTAAACGTCAAAAGTTTACTACAAAATTTAACAAGATGGTAGATATACATGTTAGGGACATTTTTCATGAAGAAAGTTACGCTTTGAGTTGCTCCTAAACATAGGTAAAGATTGTTCGAACTGAAAAGGTCCAAAAACGACGTTGTTTGGTAAAAACGCGACTTAGAAAAAACGATTTGGTCAAATCACTCCAAATAAATTTTAAATAAAAAATAACTCAAAAATCTAATTCTGGACATAAAGTTTGCCCTGGAGGAATTTGTCTGGAATGTTCTAAAATTATGCAAAGTGGGCTATTTTTCTGCTATTTTGGCGTAAGAACGTAAAAATTTTGTTTAGAACACTTAAGACACATTTGTAGGTTCTACCAAGAATCACACTTTATGAAGATCCAGTAGAAACAGGTTTGGAAAAAAACACTGTTTGGTTCCTTAAAATATGCAGGTATGATTTAAAATGCAATTTTTTCTTAATTTTTCTTCGGTAAACTTATTCTTATTCTTATTTAACTTAGATTACGGGTCTATACACGTAATTTAAACTTAAAAACTAGTACACTCCAGAGAACTAAATATCCACATAACATACATTTTTAAGTCATGAAAAATAAAATAAACAACAAGGCGTAATCACAACCAATTTAACCTAACAATCTCCTATTCAATTCTTTTTGAATCTTCTTGTTTCTAACCTTAGTTTTTGATTCTTAGATCATATTATTTATTGTAGAGAGAGGTTAAAAGAGAATGTTAAAGAGAGTTTTAAAAGTTCTTACATTGGAAGGTCTTGATCAATGGAGTTAGGACTTAGTTTCAGCTTCATAATTTCTTCCTTTTTCTTCTTCTTCTTCCTTTCCTTCTTTTTTTCTTCCTTCTTCTCTCTCTCTCTCTCTCTCTCTCTCTCTCTCTCTCTCTCTCTCACTCAGCCTCTTAAGTTGGCCAAAAATTGTGAGGAGAGGGGTGGGGTTGTGATTCCTTTTATAGGCACATGGGGAAAGAACTTAAAGTGTTATTCTTGGTTAAGTAGAGACTTAATAAGTTATTTAAGTTTCATAGGTTTTTTAGGTGTCAAAAGGATGATGATGGAGCCTTAGAGAAAATTTAGCTGAATAAAACTATTGCAGCTAAAAATATAGATTAAAGAATTGAAAAGGTGTTTAAAATATCTACGAAGATATTTTAGCTTAAAATATGATAGGTGGACAGGATTGACTTAATTTTCAAGAATCAAGATTTTGGCTATAAAGAGGATAGGTGATAATTAAAAATGTATTTTCTAGATAGAAAGATTAATTTTCTACAAAGAAGTCCCAAAGAAAGTACAATATTTTGTTTGGTTCAAGAAAATTTCCAAAAAGACATAAGTACAATTTTTTCCTAATTTAGGGGATTTTTGTATTTGTTTGGGCTCCATTTGGTTAATTGGTGGAGAATAGTGTATATATCATTGTATATCACTATTTTAGCTCAATAGATGATATGTGGGAATAAAATATACATAATTCATGAGATATTTTTTTCAAAATATAATAATTTAGTCTTGGTGTAATTAATTCTCCATTAAAAACTCACACCAAACAAGTACACACTTTTTCTTAATTTAGGAGTATTTTTTCCTTAATTTAAGAGATTTTGGTACTTGGCTCAAGATGATGGAAGACTAATATTTATATATTTAATTCTTATTTAATTTTTTCATAATTATGGAATATCTACACATACATGGGTTATATTTTAATTAATTATTGAGATTATGTGGGGCTTACCATGTGATCAAAAATCTCTACACACACACACATATATATATATATATATATATGAATATATATATTTAAAATGAGAATAATATTTTTGGGCTCAACATTAAAAATTTGTTGAGCTTGATCCACAGATTTTCTTAAAAATTCATGAGTTTAATGAAAAGATTTGGGCCATTATTTTAGTTGGGCCTTTAATTATACTTGGACTTTTCTTTATGTTTTGGACCTTGTGCGCATTTGAGCTTTGTTGAAAAATTGGGTCTCATCAAATACTTCGGGCTTATGTTAAGCTTAGGCCTAGTTTGAATTTTTTTCTTGATTATATTTGGGCCATACTTTTAAGACTTGGGTTTTTATTTATCCTGAGCTTTTTGTTGAAATTTAACCTAGGTTAGTTCTGGGCCTAATTAAATACTTTGGACCTTGGTTTCTACTTGGCCTTATTTAACTTTGGGCCTTGTTTGAGTCTTGAGCCTTTAGTATGCTTGGGCCACATTTAAATATTTGGGTCTTGATTGTTTTGTATTAGGCTTACAGAAAGAATTAGAGTTTGGGCTTAAGAAAATATTCTTTTGGACCTTCAATTGATTTTGGATCTTTAATAATCTTGGGGCTTTTTATTAGTCTTAGGCCTCAATTGGTTTTAGGCCTTAACAAAACACTTCGAGTTTTATTTGATTGTGAGCCATTTAGTAAGTTGAACCTTATTTAATTCCTTGGACTTATAGGGATACAGGGCCACATGAACACTTGGATTTTATTTAAATTGGGCCTTTTTCTGTTTGGACCTTTTCCTGAATTTGAATAATTCTTTATTCGGATATCTATTTAGTTTGGCCCTTTTTTATTTGGGTATTTATTTGTTCTTCGGTCTTGGCGCGTTAAGTTTTCATCATAAAATTATTATTTTTACATACTTTGTTATCTAGGGTTTTGCGAGTCCTAATAAAAATTATTGCTTCTATTGATATTCCATCGTACTATTTAAAAATACGAGGTATTACATGATTAAAATTATAGACATAATCTTATTTGAGTGGCGACTGTGGCTTCTTCTTCTTGTTTGGATTTTACTTTTTCTTATGTTGAATCTTTGTTTTCTTTTATTTTGTCATATTTACAGGAAAGTCATATGTTGGTTAAACGTGAGTTGATTAACGAAAATCTAACGGTGTGGATTGATATGTAATATGAAATCAAACGTTAATAGATGACAATGTAACTTTTTAAAATGTATAAGGTTAAATGTATTTAACCCATATCTCAAAGGAAGTTGGTGTAATTTACCAACAAAAAAAAAAAGAATTGAGTCAAAAACTGATTTGGTTGCTTACGTTAGTCTATTACATCCGAATTAATTAGTAGTGCTATGTTGCTTTTACGTCTTATAGATTATCTAAGTATCAGCCAAGGTCATTAATCATATTATCTAAAGCATTTATGGTCATTAGATTTGTCAAATATTATTACATAAGTATAATATTTGGCAAGCCTAGTAGCATTGTAACTTGCTTTTATTTTTTCAAACTAAATTACTCATTAACATTAATGTTTTTGATTTTAATATTTTTGGTTTAGAAAATAATTTAGTAGCAGTGACAACTTAGAAATGTATTTTTATTTTTATTTATTCTAATGATATAAAATATTGCTTACAAATAATATAACAACCCAAGTGAATCACTGCTTTAATAATTTAAATTAATTTTTTTTTAAAAAATCTAAAATGCTTAAGCACAAATTATTAATAGTAACTCACTTATTTTTATATATATCAGACATTTTTTTTTTGTCTTCTACCAATGTGGGATAAGGTATCACAATATTCTCAACTCAAATATGTGATGCATTCGTCGCATAACCAAGATTCTTCTCTTGATTGGGATGTAGATAATTGCTCATTAGCAGACATAGAGTAACTCATAAGCGTGCACAATGTATACAATTTTAGAGCCTCTATCTTTCTTCGAATTACAATAAGTATAATATTTGACACGATGTATTGATGGGCTGAAACTGCAAGAACCTTAGCTTGGGTATCATTTAAGCTAAGGATACAATTTCTTAGTTGCGGCATCTCTCTTTTCATTACACGCGTTTTCTTCGTTCTTGATAAATAGTGAGTTTGAAACGGGATTTTCTTTTCTCGCCTGGTTTTACCATTTCTCGATCCTGTGATTATATAATTACATTTGTTTGCAAAAATATATAGGGAAATTATGAGTTTAGTCTTCTTTTTTATAGTATTGCTAAATTTAGTCATAATACTTTTTTTAAATAGATTAAATCCCACCAGATTTAAAATTATTTTATTATATCTAATATATCCTTATTTAAGATATTATCTCTCATTATTTGAAATCTTTCTAAAATAATTTTAAAAATGACGTATCCCTTAAATCCGGCAGCATCTCTCTCTCTCTCTCTCTCTCTCCTTATTTGATTTTTTTTTAAAAATTTTTCAAAAATGACGTATCCCTTAAATCAAGTAACCCCCCTCTCTCTCTCTGCTGGACAAAATCACTCGCCGCTATAATACATATAAACGATACACAGTCACATACAAATAATATATTTTCAAACTATTTTACTATACACATAAATTTGATACATTTTCAAATCCACAATATCATTAGTTTTTATATATGTTTTAACTCATCACAACCAAATGTGACCACTGAAATATTTATCAATAGTTAGTAAAAATATTTTCATAAAGAACATAAATTACTGATACATTTATCAGTATTAAGTATCTGTTACAATAACTTCTTATAATATATTTTAAATTAATAAAATGTATCAGTGGTTTAGGGGAGCTGTGTGCATTTAACAATAACATGCAACTGATAATTGTATCAGTGTTCAACAGATAAGTGCTTTCAAAATTATTCAACACAGAATTTACAACTGATAATTGAATCAGTTGCACACTAATCGTACAGAAAAATATGTATCAAAAAAATCATTGTTGTTGGTAGAGAAAAAAGAGAAAGAGAGGCGGTGGTGAACTAAAAACACCATGTTAGAGAGATAGTAGCAAATCAAATCTCATACAAATTAGAAAGAGGGAGAGAGAAAGAGTTAACAAGTGATGGCGATGGCGAGAACTGAAGTCGGTGATCTAGATCTGGTGGTCGGCGATAGTAAAGAGCGATAGTGACGACGGGATATGAGTTGGTGGTTCAGATCTAGAAGGTCGGTGGCGCGAAGTGACCCGCGCCAACTGATCTGGAAGCGGCGACAGTGGAGCGAAGGATGAGGAGGAGCGACAGTGGAAGATGAGGAGCCGGTGGAGGAGGGGCGGCTGAGGAGGACGAGCAGAAGGTGATAAAGGAGGGGTGGCGAATAAGAGGCAGCCGAAGATGAAATCTGAAGTGATTCTCCATGGTCTCTTCTTCACATATTTTTCTATTCATGACTGTGAGAGAGAAGAACTATCATTTTATCGTGATTTTAGACAGAATTTCGGCTAATACAATCACATTTAAAGAGAAAATATATCACCGGTTGACAAATGACATATTAGACCTAAAAATTTAAATTTTTTAAACAAACGATTAAACCCAATAAAAAAGATTGGTGGGACTAAAACTCTTACATACTTCTAAAATTAGACTAAAACTCAATTAATTTAAATATATATCTAAAATTTATTTTTTTTTAAAATTATTATAATACTAAAACAACAAAAATATTATATACTTTTTACGTTTTCACTATTTTTTTCTAATTCTATATCACTCATCAATTATGGTCTCTCTCATTTCAAACTGTTCGATGGTTGCGATCACTATTTGGCCTTTGGTGGTGGTGGTAGTAGTAGTGGCCTTTATTTGCAGTGGCTGTGGTGAGTTTCGTTGGCAGTGACAGCGGTGGTGGCGGCGGCATTGATAACTAAGAAAAAAAAGAAGACTAGTAGTTGGAACGAGTGAGTGAGAAGAGAGAAGCAACTATACTTGTGATCACCGACTATACTTGGGCTCCATTTGGTTAATTGGTGGAGAATAGTGTATATATCATTGTATATCACTATTTTAGCTCAATAGATGATATGTGGGAATAAAATATACATAATTCATGAGATATTTTTTTCAAAATATAATAATTTAGTCTTGGTGTAATTAATTCTCCATTAAAAACTCACACCAAACAAGTACACACTTTTTCTTAATTTAGGAGTATTTTTTCCTTAATTTAAGAGATTTTGGTACTTGGCTCAAGATGATGGAAGACTAATATTTATATATTTAATTCTTATTTAATTTTTTTTATAATTATGGATATATATATATATAGGGATAAATTAGTTTTTGCGGTTGCTCACTTGACAACATTATGGTTTAACCAAAGTTAATGTAATTATGTTAAATTAATGGTTTAGGTGCTTGTATTTATTCCAAGTTTCAAGAGAAGTGAGTATACTTCCCCCCTTGAATTAGGCCCTGCTTGAGATGTTTAAAAAGTGATTTTATGAAATTTAAATTTTTTTTAAAAAAGGGAATAAAATTTTTTGTTTTTATGAGAAAAGTTAACTTTTTTAAAGGTATTAATTATAGTTATTGTATTAAAAAAAGTTAGGTTATTAAGAATGTGTATAAGTTTTTTTTTTAAATAAAAGAATTAGTGACTTTTATAGATATTAAACACTACAGTTTAAAAGTTAACTTTAAAAAAAAAATTAACTTTTAAGAAAAGCCAAACAGGGTCTTAATCAATCAAAATTTCATGATTGTAGCATTGTGGTAAGCATATTGTGTGTAAAAGCGTTTGGAATTTTTGCATAGGGTGGTTTCAAGCTTCAAAATATAAGATAAAGGTTATGTGTAGGGTTTGTTTGGACTTTTCACTGTAGTTCCCATCCATAAATTCCAATCAGTATTCCGTTTGTCATCAAACGCTGTCTTAAAATGAATGAAACCTAAGGTATCATTTTTATTTTTATTTTCCATAAATTCACTCGCCAAATATGGTTTAAAAAATTAAAATTTTAGAATTTTCTTTTCTTAAAACACCCGCTTTACAAAAATACACAAAAAAGAAATTATGTTTTTAAATTTCCAAAAACTAAATTTCCAAAAACTGTAACCGCACAAAAATGAGAGATTTGCAAACTTTACATCATTCCCGTTTTCGGAAAATACAAAAAAAAAAAAACAAAAAAACAAAAACAAAAAACAATTCCCAACGGGCTCGATCTTCAAAGGCGTTCAAAGCGCAACGTGTGAAGTTTTGTCTAATGCTTTGCTACTGGTTTTTTCATAATGCTGGTGAAAAAAAGGGTGAAACACGAATCGTTCATCTTGTCTCATAAAAAAATAAAAAAATAAAAAAAAAATATTTACGCAAAAATTTAATTTTGAGCTAACATTAAAAGATACATGAATAGGCCATGTTTTGATTAACAAAATAGATGATTTAAATTTAAACAAATTAGATGGTTCAATCTTAAAACAGTCAATTTTATGTTTAAAAGAAAACTAGGCATTTTATAAAACAAAACACAATTTGTGCATATATCTATCAATATCGAACAAGCTAAAAGTTTTATGTAAATGACCCTTTTCATGAGGCCTAGGAGATGAACAGTTCAAGTTATCGTTACGGAGGCTTTGAGGAGAAAGAGTATGAAGGAAAGGTCATTCTTTTCTAAAGTTTAAAATTACACATTTGTCATTTATGTCAAGAATACATAGTTAAACATTGACAAAGGGCAGTCTCTGTGTTCCCACTATACAATTTGTAGATTGATCCCACAACCCAAAAAATTCACCCTCCCAACACATTTTCACCATATCCTCTGTATATGCAAACAAACATCACATTGCAGATTGATTTACTCAATCTCCAATCAAAAAATATTAACAAAAAAAAAGACTCCAAACGGAGAATGACAAGAGGGGATACCGCGAGCATGCTGGTAATGATCGATGCTTTCGGGACCCATTGATCGGCACATCAGTCAAAATACTCCTGCAGCTTCCAAAGTTTTCTAGCGGAAACGTCAAATTGTAATACAAAATCTAAATTGCTCTTTTGCTTTGGTTCACCTCCTAATCTTATAAACAGATATATATGCATCAGGACTCGCAGAACTTACCTATTTGGACTGCGAGCGATCTGGCTACCATCTCACTACCGTTAGCTCTTATCATAAGGCCTCTCGTCTGGGCTTCCCTTTAAAGGACTTCCTGGAGAATCGTGCGAGTGAGACCCATATGATTCACGGACTTGGATGTTCAAACCAGTCGAGAGAAGATGTTCCTGGATGATCTATAGATACAATGTCCATTAGGAACTATTACATTAAGGCCTCATTTGGCTCTGGCTTGAAGTCGGACTTAAATCCTTTTTGCTTAAAGTCACACAAAAATCCTCTGTCAAATCAAAACATTTCTCTACATGGTGGTGGCTGGCTTAAAGCCTTTTATAACAAAACGATTTTTTTGCTTATTCATCTTTTTAAAACAAAAAAAGGCCAAAGGCCCGACTTTAAGTCAAGTTACCAAATGAAGCCTTAATCTAAAAATTTTCTTTTGGGGGGGGGGGGGGGGTTAGGGTAACTCTGGATTGGACCAAGAGCAACTGAAAGAGAACATGAATGTTTAATTTCAATTATGGAAGTTCAAGCATAAGTTCGCGCATTTTCACCGGGGAACTAATAATGTCACCTGATCACCAGCCTCTGAGCCCATTGAATTGAAGAGAATTGGCCGGCATCGCTTATCTTCATTCATCAAGCTTGAATTCTGGAAGTGGACCACAAGGGCAGCCTTGCCCTGAATCCTAGCGTATGCCAATGAAGCAACTTTCTCACTGTTGAACTTCTCCCACTTCTTTCCATTAAATTCCTGTACGTATTAGGTGCATAAGTATATCATAAAAGTAGCATTTAAAAACTTCAAGGTTTATTTCTATTTTCTAAAAAAGAAATGTCATTCTGGCAGTTACTATTCTCAAAGAGACATGTATGGAGTAAAAGAAAAAGGAAAGGTTAACTACATGAATACCTCATAGAATGGAATGATGTGCGAAGGAGACAGCATATTTATAAAAGCATAGCCCACATTGCATTTGTTCTACACCAACATGCAGGAACCACCATCAGTTGCGATTAATTCAGAAAATGATATTAAATCAGATGCCCAAAACAAAGTTACCTTGAAATCTATGGGCAGATAAAGAAAATCATAAGTGCCCCTGTGGTTTTCATCAATAGCAGCTAGTAACATCTTTGAGGTGTACCTGGATGAAGACAATTAGTGAATCAAAGTTCTAAATCGTGGAATAGAATACGTATCCGTATCGGTGATATGGTAATGTATCGACCGATATCGAATAGTATTGGCTGATACATTGATAAATATTAGTATTGGAAGCTCAAAATCCCATTGCACAACAGCCGATATGTAATGGCACAGAAGATATTAGAACACTAGGTGAATTTGAGGTGACATGTAGCAGCTAATCACATGTCAGAAGGATTACAGGGACCAGACTTACTTGTTGGGGATGTTTTTAATCATTAAAGTTGTTCGAGTATCTTCCCCACTTTTAATCTTATCCAAATCAAGCTGGAACTGTTTCTTGCTATCTATCTGGTTTCCATTGTTCTCAACACGTCGACTCCACCCGCGGTCAAAACCCTCCATGCTGGTGGGTATCAGTCCGGGGTAGTGACCATTGCCTAGGAATACAGGACTAATCCTTGGCGAAGATCTCATACCAAAGCCAGAAAAACCATTTTCTAGCATGTTTCCTGTAACAGCAGCGGAGGCAGCATTTATAGCAGCACGAGAACCAACATTCAGAAAACTTGCATCATTGTGGCCTAAACCTGTGCCTCCAAAACCAACTGGGCTTATGAATGATGCTTCGGCAGAATTCTGGTAAAAACCAAAGTGCCTTTCAAAAGGAACACCAGATGGAGCAGATCCAACATGATGATGAGAAGAACTGACAAAAGATCCATGGCGGCCAGTGTATGGGAGTCCACGA
Source organism: Heliamphora exappendiculata (assembly GCA_034768845.1). NCBI lineage: Eukaryota > Viridiplantae > Streptophyta > Magnoliopsida > Ericales > Sarraceniaceae > Heliamphora > Heliamphora exappendiculata. Next base: position 4,231,685 of record JAOTRH010000026.1, on the reverse strand, counting down.
CTTTGTCCCTTTGATGTAAAAGGATTCTCCATGGATGGTGTTCGCCAGGCAGAAGAATTAGTTTGTTCTGCATACAGGCTGGGACTTCCCCAAAGAAATTGTGGCCCAGACAATGTTTCAATACCAGATCCATTTGAACAGGAAGCACCAAAGGAGGAAATAGTCCCAGAATATTGATTCATCTTTGGCTCTGGCAATGAATGAGACTGTTGAAAAGCAGCTTCATGGTTTGAAATTGTGTTGGTGAATTTATGCTCCACATGCCCGACTCTTCCATTGCCAATAGGTGCAACCCTTGCAGGGTTTGATATCCGAGAGTGCAAAATTGAAGGTAATCCAGGTAAATTATTGCTTATTGTAGGACTCAGAGACCTGAAACCAGGGGAGTTGCTAAGACTTTGCCGAGGACTACGTTCTATAGGGCTGCCAAACTGCGGCCAGCTCCCTGCAAGGAATGTCGCCACCAACCCGGCTTGTAAGACAATAACCAGTCAAAAAATAGAAAAGGGCCAAGAATCATAACTCAAACAAGACGGCACACCTAGGATGCACAGACAAGCCAATATAGGTGCCATAGCCATGTTGAACACGTGTGGACACGGATACAGCTCGGACATGCCACGTTACGTGTCCTAATTGTTTATTGTTTTTTATGTAGGACAGGTGTGTCTAATAATGGACAACCAGCAGGACACGGCTGGAGCTCTAGTAAAACTTTAAAAAGAATTTTCGGAGATCTAATGATAATGATTTGAAATGTTAATTAAAATAGAAAACATAAACAAAATAAAACTATGGGTGTAAATTATAAAAGAAAGTAACGAACCGCCCACCCAAATCAAACTGAAATGGCAGTTCATTCTCAGTTTTTTAAAGATCACCGTTGGTTTTTGGTTTTTTAACTCAAAAATTTTGATAGTAGGTACGACCTCAGTCTTTGCTATGCTAATATCAGTACAAACCGAACCAACCGACTTCTATTTTATCATACTTTTAGACAGGTGTTGATCTATGATAAGTTTGAGATCACATAATCTCATCCTCTCCACATAGGATAACCCCACCCCCTTTGAACCCTAGACTGATTTCTTGATTCTTCCATTTATGAATTAGAACTTCAGCTTTCATGTGCCGCTGATAGTAATTCCCTTCTTGTCAACCCTATCCGCAATTCCCATCCCATCAAAGACTTGAAATCATCAAAACAGAGAGAGACATTAGCTATCGGAATCAGACAACCAATCCCTCTTGAGTGAGGTAATTTTCAATTTCCGGTGTTTTACCCTTTCTTGTCACTCTTCTCAGCTTTTTTTCCCTCGATTTTATCAGTTTTGTTCCCAAACCAAATGCACCAACCGAACCAACCGTTCTGAACTTCTATGCAGTTGACTTGGTTTTCTACCCCAATCGGTTCGGAATTGATTTTCAAGAACAATAAAACTGAAACAATCGGTTTAGTGGGAAAATCCTCTAAACACCGATCAAATCGAATGTATTTCATCCCCAAATAAAACCCTAAATATACCGATTGCAGTTCATGCCCAAAAACATAGGATAAATATATAAAAAAAAATACATTCTTTGTCGTATCCTCGTCGTATCTATGTCCTGATTTTTTTGAATTGCCATGTCCCGTGTCCGTGTTTCATAACGACAAATTGGAGGGGAGTTGGTTATTAATAATCCCAAACGGCGTTACCTGGAGGGGAGTTGGTGATTAAGGAATCCATTTGATGTCGAAAACTCTTTGATTCATCGTGCTCAAGCTCTTGGCTCATTTGCAACATAAGACTACAGGTACAATATGTAACAGGCAACATTTGTATTGATCAGTCGAACTATTTGAGAGAGAGAAATCCATTTACCAAATTATAGAAAATAAAAAAAAATTTAAAAAAAAGGTATAGAGTTTAACGATAAAGGAATAGCAAATTTGAGATAAGAGATAAAATGGAAGTTGACAAAGAACAACAATACACATAATTAATACTTCCATGATTATTGAGGATGCCTGAAAGGCATCGTTGTACTGGCAACCAATTATGGAGAAATCAAAAACCAGGAAAAGCATGGAACATGGAGCATTGAACTTCGGTTTTCTGCCATAAGTGGATCTAATCCATTAAACAAAGTGCAAACATATAAGCAATAAAAAATAACAGAACCATTAATATCATCTAATCTGGACCTTTGACGTAAATATTCAAACTGAAAAGGTAGTGATTTCCATAGCCTTGAGACACCTTAAGAGTTCTGTGACCTAGCTTTGTAGCATACATACATAACCACTTGTTTCAGTACCATAAAGCGCAGACTCTATTTTCACAGTTTCTAGTATTATTTGTTTTTATTTCAGCCCCATAAAGTGCATAATCCATTTTCATGGTTTGTGAAGAACTTTTTTTTCCATGCAATGGCGAGATTACACTTAAAAAGTACATCATTAAGTTATCCGCATATATCTAATCTTATCAGGAACATCCTAAAGCTAGTTAGCACTATCTGATATATTTATACAATAAATTATCAAAATATTAGCATGTCATTTGATATAACACCACATGAAGTCTCCCACTGAAGACTTTCTCCAAATTATTTAAATCAATGATGACCACTAATTACTTATTTAAATCAGTGAGACTTTCAATGATGACCACTAATTAAAAATCATACAAAATGCCCCCACTTGTAGGGGTGAAAGTGTTGCAAATTAAATGGTTGAGGGACTTGAATGTACAATTTTAAAGTTGAAGGATGTAACGTGATACTCAATGATAGCTGAGGGGATGGTTGTGTAATAAACCCTTAAAACTATAGAAGGATAAATTTGATTCCCCAATACAGTCAGAATAAATACAAAATAGAAAATACAGCAAATAACTTATAAATGTCTCAAGCTGGTATAATGGTAAAATGAAATTAGGGAAACTTGCTGATCAAATGAGGAAAGTACTAAGCATGAAAATCTTATTTAATAAAGGTAAGAATTAACAAAGTCAGCAAACGCACCTTCGACGTGCTCCCCCGGGGCGACTAGGTTCAAGCTTTATGCGTTTACCAGCTATATCACTCCTATTTAAGGACCTCAATGCCGCTTCTGCGGCTCTAACATCATAAAACTCAATGAACTTATGGTGCCTCTTGTGCGGTGTTTCCCTTATCTGCTTATACAATGAAAACCAAATTGGCTCAGATGTCAGACAAGTCATTACAAGAGAATGCCTGAATGAAGAAAACTACGGTTAGCAATGCATGAAAAATGATAATTCATCACCTCTTTAACCTCGCCGTAAGACCCAAATATTTGACGAAGGTCATCATTAGAAACCGATGGATCCAAATTAAAAACTACTAAAGTCCCTTGATTAATGTCTTTATCTGATGGATTATCCTAGTGTGGGAGCAGAAAGGAGAAAAATGAGAAAAGAAAAGAAAAGAAGTTAAAATGACATGAATATACTATGAACATGTACAAACTGAATTACACGAAGCCGGCAGTTTGTTTTGCTTTCAAACCTTTGGAATTGAGAAGTGGATGTCCAGTTTCCTCCGCCTTAGTGGCCTGTTTTGCAAAGCACGCATAGCAGTTCGAGCAGCACGGATATCGTAATAAGATATCATCACAAAGCCCCTATGTTTACAAGCAGTGTATAGAGTTCTGATGTCGCCATATTGCTAAAGATAGAAATATCAGAGTTTGTGAGGCAAATGAGATTTGTTAGTCATTAATTATTAGATCATAAAGAATGGTTGTGTTATTTCACACGCGCACACTAAAGGAAATGAAGTGGTCCAGCCATTCAAGTTCAGCTCAAGAAATTAGCAGAAAATATAAGATAACGTTCCGGACCCTCTTCTGACACTGATTCATGTGGAGGGTGTAAAAAATTGCCCAACTCAGAAATCAAACCAAAATGGACCAAAATATCTTAATCATAGAGTGACGCATATTATGTGGTGAGCTCCAGCACAATTAAATGTGTACAATGCTACGTTTCCATTTAAGTGCCACATGACCAACAATTCTTGTTTGGGATTCAAATAACCCAGCGCAGCGTAAAGCATGTGTCAACGGAACAAAATGTTTTAAAGCACAACCAGCTGAAGAAAACTACAAAATCATCCATGATCTATCTGACAGAGGAAGAACAGTCAAAAGAAGGTAGAGAAATAGGAAGGACAAAAATGTACTGGTTGCATATGATAGCAAGAAAACTTGCAACCAGTTAATTCGATTAATCCCTTCCCAAGGATAAGTTATATTCTTGCTTGGATGGACAACTGGGGGAAAAAAAAAAAGGCAGAGCACAGGTAAAAGGCATAAATAGAGATTATAACCCAAACCTAACTACAGGCAGATTCAAGTGACTTGAATTACCTCAAAGAGAGTTCTCAGCTCTGAGTCCTCAACATTACTATTAATATTTCGAACAAACAAGGTTCTGGAAGGATGCTCCCCATATGGATGTTCTCCGGAAACAGTTCCCACACCATTTGGAAAACCATGATTAGCAACCCCATTCCCAACACCACCCTCAGATAAACTTATCTTTGTCATAACCTTACTCAAGTTCTCACGTGGATCAGATTCCAATTCCATACCTCCCCCACTGCCAAAAAAATCATACTCTTCTAAGTCATCCGCTTGATTAGGAAATCCATGCATGTCAAAACCATCCATTATGCCAGCTAAAAGCTCATCCTCATCATCAGGAAGAAAGCTTCCAATTGCATGATCTTCAACATCTTCAAGCAGGTCACCATCTTCCACATCTGGATCAATATCATCAATAGATTGACAACCATGATCTATGTTGTTTAATTCCACTGCCAAGAAGAGGAAGGAAAATTATTTCTCAAAAAAGAGCATGGTAAAAGTATCTTCAAAGCAATAGCTGATGCATACTCTTTTCATGCGGAATAACCGGTAATGAAGAAGAAAAAAGGGTAGCATCACTTGAAGCGTGATAAACATCAGATCTGGGCAAGATTCCCCATGCCCCAGTTCCCACTTCCTTGGAAATATTTGATGGAACCTTTGAATGACCTATCGCACCTGGATCACATGACTTATCAATAATAGCACACACTTAAATTTCTGGTTTTTAAGAAACAAGACTTCAGAAATTACCGGGAGAGGTATCCTCTGATAACTGCTGCATTGCATTACCTATTGGCCAGTAATTAAAAATAAAAAATAAAAACTAAATAAATTTAAAAGTTGATTACTCACAATGCAAGGAAACTGAAGATTAAATACTTTGTTATGCTAAAGTTGATATGAACAGTTAAGTGGACAAAGCTGATAGAACACATCATCATCAGTTGTATATGCAACCAACAAATCATTAAAGTCAAAACACTACATCAGTATAACGAATCCACTTATGCAGAAGGACAAAGCAGGACACATATTTAAACCATCTTCCAAAAAACTTGCAAACTTAGCAATCAAAAGTCAAAACTCAAGTTTACACACTTTTAGTTAAACTTTCCCCATTCA
>JAOTRH010000026.1:4192638-4226082 GCA_034768845.1 Heliamphora exappendiculata | reverse complement strand
TTAAACCCAATTAATCAACTTTGTATTTAAAAGAGTTAGGGAGTGACTCATTTACAAACTCTTGGGCAGAACACACCAAGAGTTTTTTGTATAATCCAAAAAACTTGCAAACTTAGCAATCAAAAGTCAAAACTCAAGTTTACACACTTTTAGTTAAACTTTCCCCATTCAAAAACACTATAATGACTGCCAAACCTTAAGACCGTGACAGAAGAGTCTATTATCATGTCCTACGAAAAATGGAAGCACTGCAATAATTTCAATATGTGACACCCTCAAACTACCCTTCATGCCCTCAACAAAGCCGTTGTAATTAGATAAACAGTTGCTGTGATTAAGCATACCTATTGAATCCTCTTAAGAATAGAGCAGTAATTATTTTTATTTCCATAAACTACATGCTACATCAACACGTAGTATAAATGTATAATCCAACAATTAAACCCAATTAATCAACTTTGTATTTAAAAGAGTTAGGGAGTGACTCATTTACAAACTCTTGGGCAGAACACACCCCTCAGAAGAAGACTGGTTTACAAAGGGAGAATGTCTAAGTGGCTTATATGCACATAAAAAGTCCTTTATTTAAATCGATGTGGAACAAGATCGAAACAAACTCGTGGAAAACATTCCTAAATAAAAAATAAAAAATAAAGAAAGACAACTGCAGTAAGGGCATGCAAATACGGACACAATTTGAACAAAAAACAGAATCACACATCAAAAGGATACTGTAGTTGCAGAGAAAAATATTTAAATTGAATAAGCATCAATATATATACGAAACAGTCCCTCAAAAAAAAAAATATATATATATATATATATATATATACACACACACACACAAGAAGCAGTGTCGGCGTATTTCTGTGCCTGCGTCTGTGTGTGTGCAGAGATGGACGCAAGATTTTTGTTCAGGGGAGGAATTGTTCTTATAAGCTATTGGGAAGGCAGATATTAGATTTTCGAAAAAATTCTTGACGAAGCGAACCTATGTAATCTTGTGATATTTGGACTAAAACTAACATAGTTATTAATATTTTTCCGAACTTAGACGGCCCCATCTGCCCCCCTTCATCCGTCTGTGTATGTGTGTGTGTGTTGTGAGAGAGAGAGAGAGAGAGAGAGGAGTGAATGCTACTTCCAATTCAGTACAACAATAACCGAAAAATCAAAATGATATCCGGCATTAAACTTCAAATTCAGCAAATTTCTAAACCGAACAACGGAAAACTTTTTTAAAAAAAAAGGCAGAGGAATGATTTCACCATAAACCAAAAACTCTGTCGGAGATAAAATCCTCACGATGCATAATCAACTCTTCAAAACAACCCAATTCCAACACAACAAGTAGAATTATTCACAGCATCAAAACTTCAATTTTCACAAAATCAACCTACAAAAACAAAAAACGAAAAAAAAAAGAGTGGATGGAGAGAGGTTTGTTTACCTGAAAGAAGTAAAAATCAGCGAACCCTATAACAAACTCGAAGACTGAACATCAACCCGCAAAGATGGCTCAATTCCACGAGAATCCACAACAGGAATTCGACGGAAAACTCACCGTGATCAGATCAGAGATTGAGGAGAGAGAGAGAGAGAGAGAGAGCAGAAGAAGGATGGAGAAGCGTGAGGAAAGAGAATTATCTTTCTTTCACTCAATTATTACTTGCTTTTACTTTGTTTCTCTCTCCACCCATAGATGCGTGTATATATATATATATATATATATAAGAAAATTGATGAGAAGTGATTGGACGGAGAGAGTAAAGAGGGAGGAGAGGATGATTGATAGAGGGGAGGAGAAGTAGAGTTCTGAGTCGTCCGACGATGGAAAGGCGGGTGGATTGAGATTTACTAACGGGACGGAATGTAATTCTTATCCACGCTCTGTTTGGGGACAATTTTGTAATTTTCATTTACTTTTGTTTGTATTGGAATTATTTTATATTTTCATTAAATTTTTTTATTTTTTTCAAATGGTATTTAATAGAAGAGTTGAAAAAATAAGAAGATGATCCAAAGGTGAAAAAGATTTGCTAAGAACCAAAATAAACAACGGCCTGTTTGGTTACTTAAGTTTTTTAATTTTTTTCTGATTAAAAATACAAAAAACTAACATGATCCATTTAATTAAAAAAAATCAAAAAATTAAATTAAATATTAAATTTTAAAATATTTTATTGTGAAGAGTAAACTTCCGCTCTATCAATCATTCTCGGCTCCCTTTCACACTATCATATAGAGAGATTAATTTTTAAAATATTTTATACTGTCGAACGGATAAGAGTTGGAGGTTTACTCTTCACACTGTCATACCGAAGCTTCCAACCCTTATCATCTCTGTCCCATCATGACAGAGATGGAACAACATTTAATCTCTCTCTCTATATATATTATTCTCGGCCGGTGATCTCCATCTTTGTAAACTAATATTTCTCTCTCTATCTATAGATTGATTTGAGGCGTCGGAGGCCTTCTCTTTGACCACCGATCGAGAATTTGTTTTGCAGGAATTAGATGAACAAAGTATATCGGAGGATTAGCGAATATTTTTTTCATTCGAACGGATCGTTCAACTCATCAAAATAAATAGAATTTATGAATCGGCACCGTACATTAGCACCGTTTGTGAGAACGCTAAAGCCCAACGAGAATGACCCAAGCTTCTCTTTGCATTTCGACCTCTAGTACGGTATGCTCTTTTCACTCCCACTGAAAACTTAATTTTATGTTCTCTCTACCAGCTACGAAAAGATGGGGCTAAACCCAAACTAGTGGATTTTCTCTCTACAACATACCATGTCGGAGGGTGTAAACCCCCTTTTTTCTCTCGCCACAAATCAGTTCTTCTTCTCTATCGCACATAAAAAGAGGCCCACAGGTTTCAACCAAAAATCGCTTGTTTTGGGGTTAAAAAAGCTTTCTGGGTTTGGGGTTTGAGATAACAAATCGGTGGACGAGGGGCTGCTTGGCAACGAAAATTCAGTAACAATTGCCGACCGTTGAGTTGAGATGGCTCGCCTAGGATTTCTCGTCAACAAAACAACTCACAGCTCGCTTCAAAAGCTTCAAAATCATCAAGCACACCCACAGATTTCTGCAAAAACGCTTTGCTCTTTAACCTTTACATGGCACTACTTTATGACATAAGCCATGTGGGCTCTTTTTCCCCTAGTCAATTTCTTCTGATGGTAAAGGACAGGGGTCAGACAGTAGGTACATGCCTCACTCAAAACAAAAAAAACAAAAAAACAAAAAACAAAACAAGAGTTCGGGTCTTCCTCTCTAAAAGTCAGCAGAGAGTTCGGCGCACAGTTCTTATGCTCAGCTCGGCCATGCAGATCGGCCATGAGTCAGGTCGGCCATGAGTCAGGTCGGCCATGGTTCAACTCTGCCGTTCAGCCATATCTTGGCATCTCGGCATGAAAGCTTGGAGCTCGGCACTCGGGCTCGGAGGCTCGTCCTTCCATCTCGACAACCCATTGCTGCCCCTTTTCTTCACTGTTCTCTCAGTATTGGTTTTCCTCATCATGGCGGCATCTCGGCATTATAGCTTGGAGCTCGGCCCTTGACGTTTTCAGCTTAATTGGTATTTTGGTATTTCGGCTGAGCATTTGGCCTCTGCCACATGATCGGATCTTTAGAGGGGATATCTCGACTTTTGGCCGTTTCAGTCCACTCTGAGGAGGAGGTGACTTCGAGTCGCACTACACGGAGGCCCGATCAACGCATGACGGAGGGCACGGCCGTCCATGGTCAGAACGCGAGTTCGGTGTTTCAGTTCGACAGTATTACTCGGTACATCTCGGTCCTCCATCCAGTTCAGCACTAGTTCAAAAGCCAAAAATCTCGGTATTTGGCACCAGTCCAAGAGCCAAGAGCTCGGCATTTCAGCAAGGGGGTCTCGGCACCTCACTGTTATTATCTCGGCACCTCACTGTTATTGTCTCGGCACTTTGGAACTCGTCCTTTGGAGCTCGGCATAGTTTCATTTTTGGCAAGACTAAAGAAGGGCTCTGGACTTGGGAGGCACCTCATGGTGTTTGTGTATTATGTCCTCTCTCTCGGCGCTATTGTACTCTCTCTTCCTATATCTATTTCTGTATTTATAGCGAAAACCAGGATGGTTTTTCTATGCGAGACGGATCAACCCCTTTGGTGGTCGGCAGCAAAAACTCATTTGGATGGTCGGCGGCATCCCGGCCTCTTAGTCTTGGTCAACCTCTCATCGGCAGCATCCCGGCCGCTTAGCCATGTTCCGGTTCTGCTCTTCCTCTCTCTACCAACAAGCTTTACTGCAGGACACTAGCTCCGCCGTCGGCTGAAACCTGGAAAAAACTGGTGCGGTTACTTTGAGTTTCTCCCTCTCAAAAAATAAAAGAGAAAAAGGAGCTATATACCTCGGCAGCCCCTGTTCGACCCCAATGGTCGGCCTTTTCTCTCCACGGCTCACAGCAAACCCAAAAAAGGTGCTCGGCAAGGTCGGCAGAGCAACTCAGTTCGGCATGTTCCGTGAGCTCGGCACCGGGGCTCGGAGCTCGGTGGCTCATCCTTACATCTCAGTGCCCAGCTCAGCCCCCTTGGTATTTTCAGTATATTTTCTATTTCGGCTGAGCAGTTTCTCAGCACTTCGGCATGTTCTGTTTCGAACCTCGGCTCCACACCTCAGCGCCACACCTTAGCTCTCCGCTCCGATCCAGCTCCCGACTGGGTGTGAAATTTTAATTATCGGCTAGGCACCTTACTGTCACTGTCTCGGCATTTCTGTGAGTTCGTGGATCTTTTATGTCAAAGTGGTTTTCTTCTGCTAGATTGGTTCTTCCAGCTTAGCGGGTGGAGATATGTGAGTTCCGGCGAGGTTGGCAAAAAATTGGAAATTTTCTCTCGACGTCGTACCATACAAGTCGCTTCAAAATCGTCTGGTACAGACCCACAGCTTTACACCGAAACCCACGGCTTTAACCTGTCTCTCAAACCATTCTGGTTGTTTGGTTTCTGGTAAAACCCATTTTGGCTGTTTCTATATGCAATTCTTTTCTCTCACTAGAGACGTGACCCATGGTTTTCATCACAATCCACTACGTTTTGAGCTAAAAAAATCATTTGGGTTCTCAAGGTGGTTTGGTTTCTGCTTGGCACTTCGGTTCGGCAAATGCATATCAGTTCGGCGCTTCATGGAACAGTTCGGCTCTGCCTGCATGAACCTAGTTCGGCTATGGCTTGGCACACATACAATGGCTCGAATATCAGTCCCTCACGAGCTTGGAATAGCTCGGCACTGATCATCAAAGTGGAGTTGTGTTTTAAAGCGGGAAAATTTTAGTACTCTCTATCACAGCTTCTTTCTCATGCCTGATATTTGGCTCGAGCTGCTCTCTCTAAAACTCTAGCCCAACCTAGGTGCATGATATTTGGCTCGAGCTTCTCCCTCTAAAACCCTAGGCAAGTCTAGGTGCCGAGCCTAGGTGTCGAGCCTAGCTCTCGATCATCAGAAAAAATCTTAGCCAGCCTAAATGTCGCGCCCAGCTCTCGATTCTCAGCGAATACCCTGGCCTAGCCTAGGTGCCGAGTCTAGCTATCGGTCATTAGCAAAAATCCTGACCAGTCTAGGTGCCGAGCCTAGCTCTCGGTTCTCAGCGGAAACCCTAGCCTAGCCTAGGTGCCGAGCTTAGCTCTCAGTCATCTGCAAAAATCCTGGCCAGCCTAGGTGTGGAGCCCAGCTCTTAGTTCTCAGCGAAAACCCTAGCCTAGCCTAGCTCTCGGTCATCAGCAAAAATCCTAGCTAGCCTAGGTGCCGAGCCTAGCTCTCGGTTCTCAGCGAAAATCCTAGCCTAGCCTAAGTGCCGAGCCTAGCTCTCGGTCATCAGCAAAATCCTTGCCAGCCTAGGTGCCGAGCCCAGCTCTCGATTCTCAGTGAAAATCCTAGCCTAGCCTAGGTGCCGAGCCTAGCTCTCGGTCATCAGCAAAAATCCTGGCCAACCTAGGTGCCGAGCCCAGCTCTCAATTCTCAACGAAAACCCTAGCCTAGCCTAGGTGTCGAGTATGGCTTTGGGATTTAGGGGTCATTTTGAAAAATATTCAAAAAATGTTTAGAAATTTTTTTTAACCCCTTGAAAATCAAATTTTAAAAACCCATTTTGTTAAAAATGTAGTCGCCACTTAGTTTTTGAGAAAAATTAAAAAAATTAAAATTGGCTACTGATTTTTAAAACGTTAACCAGAGAAAAAGGGTTCGGGGGTTAAGGTACGAATCGGGAAAGGTGTTAGACATCCCGTTCGCCCAACCGTAAGGTTGGCCTCTACTAATCATCATTAACTCTTTAATAAAATTTCTCAAATGCATACAAATAAAAAAAATAAAGACAAAAAGAGAACATCCAAAATCAAAAATAGAGAATATATAAGATATGTACATAACACTCCAAAACAAATAAGTGTCAAAAGAAAAATTTTAAGTCCTACGGCATGCAATTTATATCTAAAGAATACATGAAACACATACCCATATGCAATAATGTTGAAACAACCTAAACTAGTATGATTTGGTTAAAAGAATAAAAATATGTTAGAAGTTGGCAAAATTACTTAAACATGGATTTGCTACAAAAGAAAAATCAAACTATCCTAAACATACTTTCAAAGAAAGAAACTAAAACTTCCATATCATCAAAATTAACTAGGTTAACATTAACATAATGGATCAATGAAGAAATAAAAAATGTAAAATAAGAAATACATAAAAGAGAAAAATGCTACATTAAAAGAAAACTAATTTAACAAAGAAATTTAAAATAAGAGTTTCATAACAAAAGAGAATTTAGAGATTTAATAAGAAAAGAAAAAGATTTGACAAGATATGAATGGTAGAAAATGCTATTAAAAAGAAAATTTAATTATTTACATAAAATATGAAAATAAGAAGAATAAAAGGACATTAAAAGATATCTTTATGATTTTGTACATTTTGTTATTAATAGAAAAAAGAAAAAGAAAAAGATTATAAAAGACGAGTTAAGAAGATTTAGTTATTAACATTTTATATTTTAAAAGAGAAAAAAATAGAAGAAACGGAAAGAATAATAGAGTATTTTAAGAGAGAAAATTATGAATTACTTAAAAATAAAAATTAACTTAAAAGTTTTTTGTGATTTTTTGATTTTAGCAAAATAAAAGAAAAATACCATAAAAATATTAATATTATAAGAAATAAAATATTAAATGGCACTTTATAAGGAAATTAAAAATATTACTAAAAGAAAATAAAATAATAGAAAAGAAAATTACACTAATAAAATGAAGGGAATAAAAGTTAGAAAAAGAAAAGAAAATGAAATTAAAAGAATTTTTCAACATTTATGGAGTTTTTCAACCAATGAGATGTTGACACGTTTTTAGACACGTCAGGCCATTTAAAGTTGGCAGCCGCCGCAATGTAAGTTGGCGGTCGCCATGTTGGAAAAGGTTCCAGAAGGTTCTATTGGCAGCTGCCATAATGGAGTTGGCGATCGCCATGTTTGGGAATTGCTTGGACAACAAGTGTTAAAGGTTTTTTATCGTTAATGTTCAAATTCCGAGCTTGAATCATTTCTCGAGGATCAAACTGAAGCACTTATTTCACATGTTTTCATCATCAGATTCACCTAAGATTGGGTGGGGTCAAATCAGGGTGTCTACAGTTGCCCCTCTTTGATATGACTCGTATAGCAACGCATGATACAAGTTATATAAAAAATCTAGAGACAATAGCTATTTGACTGAACCATCAATCTTAGACCACAAACACACAAGTATACGTATGATGTTGGTCGTACTCGAACTTTCATCGAATTGCCTACGTACCTCTTTTGCTAGGGATCAAACAAAACATAGTTCCTGGGGCAAAATGCAAATGTAACATGATATAGATGCTAACATGATACTAGTATGATCGAACAAATCCTAAAGATCGAGCTAAGATCTAAAGGGAGTACAAACAAATCAAAGATCGAATTTAAGATCTAAGAACTCGGTTGAGGGTGAAATAGTTAAGATCCAAGAAATTATCTTAGCCTGAAAAACAATCACGAATTGATCGATTGAGTTAAAATCTCACAATTTCGGGATGGAAGCGAGATAAAAATAATTAAAAGTAAGATTTATAACTTAAATTTAGATTTATCGTAAGAAAATCGCGAATTAATAAGGTCGAGTTAAGATCTAAAAAATTCGGGACAAGATGTGAGATAAAAATAATCAAAAGCCGAGTTATGGCTTAAAATTAAATTTATCGGAAGATGAACTACAAATTTAATAGGTCGAGTTAAGACTTAAAAAAATTCGAGATAAGATATGAGATAAAAATAATCAAAAGCCTAGTTACAGCTTAAAATTAAATTTATCGAAAGATGAACTATGAATTTAATAGGTCGAATTAAGATCTAAAAAAATTCGGGACAAAATGTGAGATAAAAATAATCAAAAACCTAGTTATGGCTTAAAATAAAATTTATCGGGGGATGAACTATGAATACACTGAAACAAAACACCCAAGATTTTTATTTTGAAAGAATACACAAAATAAAAAGTTTAGATAAATAACACCCAAGATTATTTATTTATTTATTATTATAAAAAAATGAATTACTTGAAGCAAAAATCACCAAATGCTAGAAATAAAATAACAAAAACCCCAAAACAGCTCATTAGGAACCCCAAAACGTCATTATGATATACTGACATGGCGGTCGCCATGATAAAAGTGACGTGACGTTTGACATTCTGACGGTCGCCAAGGTGAAATCCCTATGACATGGCGGCCGCCCACTTCAAACCCCTACAACATGGCGATCGCAATGTGTCCCCTCACTATCCTGGCAGTCGCGATAATAGAAGGTGGCAGCCACTTTCCAAGCGCTGATAAGGGCCTATGAGGTGCGCGGGGTGGGTTCACTTTCCACCTTCTCACTCTCTCTCTAGCCTCCTTGAGCTCTCAAACTCCCTCTCGTTCTTTCTTGCCTCCAAACTCTCTCTTGTTTTCTTTTTGTTCCTTCTTACTATCACACAATATTTACTATTCTATTTGTGATCCCATTCCTTTTCATGGCGGGCCAGGGCTAGGGAGACGACAACTTAGGGGCACGACGGGGTCCTGCTGCTGTTGAGAGTTCCTCCATGGGGACTCTCAGGGATACGACCACCAGTCAACCTGCCGGTGGGATCACTGCTACGCAGCCTAGCGCTACGATGGATGCTCTCCTGCTTGAGGCAGAGCATGCCTCTCGCCAGGCAACCCAGGAGGAGGCACAGGCTACTGCTGAGGCACAGGCGGCTGCAAAGGCTGCCGTCAAGGCTGCGGTAGAAGACTTTCTGGATTCGGACGCTGGAGAGGGTGATCCAGCACCTTTTGACCCACATACTTACGATCCGGTCCCTTATCGCATAGTATACCGCGGGATGAGACGCTACGAGCCTCCTGCTGACGCAGTTGCTCCTCACGTTCTTTTGCGGGAGCCCGACCACCACATTTCTCGTCAGCGACCTTCAGTAGGTTACCTATTCCTGTTATTTTCAATCCAAAGCATGTTTTTATGATATATGAAATGTAGACGTATGCCTACGATTCCCCAGATGATATGATAGTGTGTTTTGATATGATGATCAATGGTAACGAATGGTGTTTTATCTTGATGATGATGTAATGCCAATGTCTTAGTTTAGGGACCCTTGCAGTGGAGGTTAAAACAGTAGAGACACTAGAATTTTGAATAAACAAAAGAGGCAATTTATTTTATCACGAAAATAAAGGGTTTGAAAATTTTTTATTTTATGTTTAGGAAAATCATAAAACTAAGGGATTGATTATTATTATTATTATTATTTTTGTTAGACATAAAAATCTAAGGGGCTAAAATTGAGGTATGAAAAGTAAAGAATTTTATCAGAAATTTTAGAAAATTTAGAGGCAATATTGCTGAAAATCCTAAACTCTAGGGTAAATTTTCTAAAAACTTAGGGAGTGTTTTTCGAAAGTTTAATAAAGAAAACATGGAAAAACTTTTTATTTTTTTAGAAAAATTCTAGAAATTTTTGAAAATTTTTGAAAAATTAAGGAAAATTTGTAGAAACTTGGGGCAAAATTCTAAAAAATTTAAGAAAAATCTTAGAAAAACCTAAAACGTTTTAGAAAATCTTAGACAAATTGAGAAAATTTTTAGAAAATCATAGAAGTTGAGAAACAATTTTGAGATAATTTTTAAAAATTTTAAGAAAATCTTAGAAGTTTGAACAAAATTGGCAAAATACCAACATTAAAGAGGGAGATTTTTTTTTTCTTTTTTTTTAACACAAAAGATAGAGATCTGCCTAACGTACCAAGGCTCAAGGTTCATAGTCTTTTTCTAGAGCTTGAAAGAATCGGGAGGTCGTCACATCTTAGGATAGGAGAATTTGTCTGATTTATTAAGGCTTGAAAGAACCGAATGGTCGTCACATACACACGAACCTACGGTTATGGTGCATAGTTTTTTTCTAAGACTTTTAAAAGAATCGAAGGGTTGTCGCATACACACGAACCTAGGGTTACGGTGCCGAGTCTTTCTCTATGACTTTTAAAAGAACCAAAATGTCATCACATACACACGAACCTAGGGTATGAGAGTTTGCCTGATTTATCGGGACTTGAAAGAACCGGAGAGTCGTCACATACACACGAACCTATGGTAGGAGAGTTTGCCTGATTTATTCAGACTTGAAAGAATCGGAGAGTTGTCACATACACACGAATCTAGGGTAGGAGAATTTTCCTGATTTATCAGGGCTTGAAAAAACTGAAGGGTCGTAACATACACACGAACCTGGGGTTAGGAGAATTTACTTGATTTATCAGGGTTTCAAAAAACCGAAAGGTCGTCACATACACACGAACCTAGGGTTGGGGTGCCTAGTCTTTTTCTAGGACTTTTTAAAATAACTGAAGGGTCGTCACATACACACGAACCTAGGGGAGGAGGATTTGCCAGATTTATTAGGGCTTGAAAGAACCGAAAGGTCGTCACATACACACGAACCTAGGATAGGAGAATTTACCTGATTTATCAGGGCTTGAAAGAACCCAATAGTCGTCACATACACACGAACCTATAGTTAGGAGAATTTGCCTGATTTATCAGGGCTTGAAAGAATTGAAGAGTCATCACATACACACGAACTTAGGGTTATGGTGCCTAGTCTTTTTCTAGGACTTTTAAAAGAATCGAAGGGTCATCATATACACACGAACCTAGTATATGAGAATTTGCCTGATTTATCAGGGCTTAAAAGAATCGAAGGGTCGTCACATACACACGAACCTAGTATAGGAGAATTTGCCTGATTTATCAGGGCTTAAAAGAATCGAAGGGTCGTCACATACACACGAACCTAGGGTTAGGGAAATTTACCTAATTTATTAGGGCTAGAAAGAACTGAAGGGTCATCACATACACACGAACCTAGGGTTAGGGTGCCTAGTCTTTTTCTAGGATTTTTTAAAAGAATCGAAGGGTCGTCACATACACACGAACCTAGGGTAGGAGAGTTTGCCTGATTTATCAGGACTTGAAAGAACCGGAGAGTCATCACATACACATGAACCTAGGATTTGAGAGTTTGCCTGATTTATTCGGACTTGAAAGAACCGGAGAGTCGTCACATACACACAAATCTAGGGTAGGAGAATTTGCCTGATTTATTAGGGCTTGAAAGAACCGAAGGGTCGTAACATACACACGAACCTACGATTAGGAGAATTTACTAGATTTATCAGGATTTAAAAGAACCAAAGGGTCGTCACATACACACGAACCTAGGGTTATGGTGCCTAGTCTTTTTCTAGGACTTTTTAAAATAACTGAAGGGTCGTCACAAACACACGAACAAAGGGTATGAGGATTTGCCTGATTTATTAGGGCTTAAAAGAACCGAAGGGTCATCACATACACACGAACCTAGGGTAGGAGAATTTACCTGATTTATCAGGACTTGAAAGAGCCCAAGGGTCGTCACATACACACGAACCTAGAGTTAGGAGAATTTGCCTAATTTATCAGGACTTAAAAGAACCGAAGAGTCATCACATACACACGAACTTAGGGTTAGGGTGCCTAGTCTTTTTTTAGGACTTTTGAAAGAATCGAAGGGTCGTCACATACACACGAACATAGGGTAGGAGGATTTTTCTGATTTATCAGGGCTTGAAAGAACTGAAGGGTCGTCACATATACACGAACCTAGGATAGGAGAATTTGCCTGATTTATCAGGGCTTAAAAGAACCGAAGGGTCGTCACATACACACGAACCTAGGGTTAGGAAAATTTACCTAATTTATCAGGGCTTGAAAGAATCGAAGGGTCATCACATACATACGAACCTAGGGCTGGGTGCCTAGTCTTTTTCTAGGATTTTTTAAAAGAACCGAAGGGTCGTCACATACACACGAACCTAGGGTTAGGGTGCCTAGTCTTTTTCTAGGACTTTTTAAAAGAACTGAAAGGTCGTCACATACACCCAAACCTAGGGTTAGGGGAATTTGCCTGATTTATCAGGGCTTGAAAGAATCGAAGGCTCGTCACATACACATGAACCTAGGATAAGAGAATTTACTTGATTTATCAGGACTTGAAAGAATCGGGGGGTCGTCACATACACACGAACCTAGGATAGGAGAAATTGCCTGATTTATCAGGAATTGAAAGAACTGGAGGGTCGTCACATACACACGAACCTAGGATAGGAGAATTTACCTGATTTATTAGGGCTTAAAAGAACCGAATGGTCATCACACACACACGAACCTAGGGTTAGGAAAATTTACTTATTTTATCAGGGCTTGAAAGAACCAATGGGTCGTCACATACACACGAACCTAGGGTTAGGGTGCCTAGTCTTTTTCTAGGACTTTTTAAAATAATCGAAAGGTCGTCACATACACATGAACCTATGGTTGGAGGATTTACCTAATTTATTAGGGCTTGAAAGAATCGAAGGGTCGTTACATTCACACGAACCTAGGGTAGGAGAATTTGTCTGATTTATCAAGGCGTGAAAGAACTGAAGGGTCGTTACATACACATGAACCTAGGGTTAAGAAAATTTACCTGATTTATCAAGGCTTGAAAGAATCGAAGGGTCGTCACATACACACGAACCTAGAGTTAGGGTGCCTAGTCTTTTTTTGAGAACTTTTGAAAGAACCGAATGGTCGTCACATAAACATGAACCTAGGGTAAGAGAATTTACCTGATTTATCAAGGCTTGAAAGAACCGAATGGTCGTCACATACACACGAACCTAGGGTGGGAGAATTTGCCTTATTTATCAGGGCTTGAAAGAACTGAAAGGTCGTCGCATACACACAAACCTAGGGTTAGGGAAATTTACCTGATTTATCAAGGCTTGAAAGAACCGAAGGGTCGTCACATACACACGAACCTAGGGTTTGGGTGCCTAGTCTTTTTTTAAGACTTTTTAAAAGAACCGAAGGGTTGTCACATGCACACGAACCTAGGGTTTTGGTGCCTAGTCTTTGTAAGACTTTTTAAAAGAACCGAAGGGTCATCACATACACACGAACTTAGGATTTGCTTTCAGACATTTTCTGTACTTTGCTTGTTTGATCTATTGTTTATATATCTTCTGCTTATTTTCTTCTTTTCAGGCTGGCCACTATGTCAGAGGATTCAGAGTTTCTGCCTCTGGGGAGGTGTTGGAGTGGTATGATGCACTCCCTGCTCCTAGCCGAGCCATTATTGATGCCTCCGGCTTTGCTCGATTCATATTCCTGCTGGGTAGAACGAGCAATGACCAAGTCTGGCTGACGGTCCTGGCTGAGCGGTAGTGGGATACTACCAACACTTTCCATTTCACCACCTTTGAGGCCACTCTAATGCCTCTCAATTTCACGCTGATTACCGGTAGAAGGGTTGGAGGAGCACCCATTCCATTTGATCCATCCATATCTCGGTCTACTGATGTGCTGTTGTACTTTCTTGGAGCCATCCCTGCACAGATAGACAGAGATCGGGTTCGATACACTTGGTTCTTCGAGCGCTTTCGCCGCTTCCACTGCTTTGAGCCCCGCCACTTCGAGTGGGTCGCCCTGGGCTTTTTGATATATATGTTTGGTATTTGAACAAGGAGAATACCATTCATCTGCATTACCTTGGGGCCCTTGCTCGTTTGGACCGGGTTGCTTCATTTGACTGGGGAGGAGCTGCTCTAGCCACCTTCTACGGATTTATGCGGGCATTGACCCGGTTCCCTCAAGAGCTTAGCATTGGGGGATACTGGAGGATTTGGGAGGTATGATTTAGTTTCTGTATGTTTTCATTCATTTTCATTCTCTTGTTATCCATTATTTACTGATTGACGCCTCCTTCATTGCAGCTACGGACTTACGAGTTCCTCGGGCTTCATGTCTCGACGAACTCTGTAGTAGACCCTTTGGTTAATCACCGAACAGCCATGTGGTCCCGTGATCTAAAGGGGAAGAAGGCTGGAGGGAAGGACATAAACCGTTTTTGGGTCTCACTGGACCGACTGACCCCCGACCAGGTATCATTTTACTGTGTTTACCGTATTGCATCATGTTCATGGCTGTTCATTACATTGTATACTGATTACTGCCCTGTACTGATTACTGGTTACTGTATTGCATACTGATTACTGTTTACTATTTATTGCACTGTACTGTACCTTGAATGTTGCAGGTCCACTGGGATGTTTGGAAGGGAGTGGAGGATCGGGCCGGCACAGATTTGATGCGCAGCAGGGATATCGCTTCTAGGCGAATCCTATTGTAGGGCCCATTCGGTTGGGAGTACTTTCTTGGCGAGCGAGTGGTTCGCCAGTCGCTCGTCTTTGATTATTTCAGGATACCAGTGGTTCCTCCAGCTTGCATGCGCCGGACTGATCACACGTCGATTTACTGCTAAAGACGGTAGGGACCCTAGTCTTGGAGCTGCTCGTGGCGGAGGGGATTATACAGCCTGGGCTCGGGCTCATCTGATGGGTCTATTAGGTCCTGACCCGGTTGGCCTAGGCGGTAGGAGGAGGGGACCGGCTCCGGAGGCCGCTGGTGCTGGTGCTACTGCAGCTACTGATGCTGGTCCTACTGCTGCTGATGCTGGTCCGGTTGGTGGGGCTAGGGTTGGGGGTGTCGAGATACCCTGGACCATGTCTTCCTTCGTGGATGGGTATCCTTTTGATATTCTTATCCCAGTTCCTTCAACGCTGTAGTTCCAGCCAGTACATGCACATGTTTGTTCTTTTGCGTTACCTCCTTTTTAGTACTTCTTTTATTCGTAGACTGCTCAATTTGGTATTATTTTTTCACAGACAGATCAGGCTTGGTTGGACCGTATCATGCTGGTGATGAGCGGCCTACGGACCCTTGTCCGCCTGCAAGATGCTGCTCCGCGTGCAGCTGGGATCCCTTTTGTTCCTCGGCTGGTGAGTGTTTGTCTTTTGATTTCTTTACTTTTCTTTATTCTGTTTCCTTATTTTTTATTTTTTATTTTTTTTCT
Source organism: Heliamphora exappendiculata (assembly GCA_034768845.1). Lineage (NCBI taxonomy): Eukaryota > Viridiplantae > Streptophyta > Magnoliopsida > Ericales > Sarraceniaceae > Heliamphora > Heliamphora exappendiculata. The sequence goes on along the minus strand of JAOTRH010000026.1, from coordinate 4,210,539 downwards.
CTCAACAGCCTCCTGTAGCTGCTGCCGTTCCACCACCTGCTCCTGCTCCTGCCCCGGTTCCAGCCCCTGCTCGAGGCCGTGGATCTCGTGCTGCTTCTTCTAAAGCTCGTTCCAGAGGATCCATCTCGTCTGCCAGGAGCTGCTCCAGAGCCATATCCTCTTCCTCCGGCAATGATGATGGTGATGATGACATCGAGCAGCTCTTCGAGAATGTCAGTTCAGATGAGGCTGGTCCCTCATCCTGCTGCCTGAGACATGTCTGAGAGAGAGAGACCCCCGCTATTCATTTTCTGATTCTATTTTGATGGGCCAAAGTGCCCCAATTTGACACACTTTTATATATTTACTTGATTCATGGGCCTATGTGCCCCAATCTGCTGTTTATTGGGCATGAGTGCCCCAGTTTACACTATATTATATTGTTGGCCCTTCGTTCCATTTTGTTGCTTGATGTTCATCTACTAATGTGATTCCCACTTATTTACTACTCAAGCTTATAAATACAGCCCCGGAGGCTCCATTTTTTGTTGCTTGGACTTAGATGGCTACCCCACTCTCTTCATGGATTGAGGCATTCTCCCACATTGAGCGTCTGATCTTTGCTTCTTTTGAGATCAACTCTTTGTTTCATCTGATGGCCGTGCAAATCGACAAACCATTGTTGAAGGTTGTCGTTCAACTATGGGATCCACAATCCCACATCTTTTGGTTTGGCCTCGAAGAACTCTGCCCCATTGTGGAGGAGTTCGCTACCATTTTGGACTTGTCTCCACGGAGTTCTGTCGTCGTTCCTACCCTTTTTCTCTCGGTTCGGCAGCAAGTGATGCAATTTTGTGGCCTATTCAGGATGGAGGCTTATCTTCTGACCTCGAGCGACTGTCTTGACATCCCATGGCTTATTAAGAGGTTTCATCCTACTGATGACCTTAGCGATATCGACTTTCAACTGCGTCGTCGTTATGCACTTTGCTTCTACCTCATCGCCCAGTGTCTCATTGTCCCTCCTGACGGGCGGGTTAATTGTGCCTTAGTTGACATTGCTTGCCAAATATGGATGGAAAAGGACTTTGTGCCCCTTGTTCTGGTCGAGACACTGCTGGCCTTGGATGCTGTTCATCGTGGCGATACCACCGCCTTTGCTGATAGCCCTTTACTTCTTCAGGTGTGCTTAACATCTTCCTGTGTATCAAGTTCTCTGTCATATTGCAAAGCCTTTCTCTTTACCATTCTTGCTACAGATCTAGCTGATGGAGAAGATAAATCTTGTGTAAAAGCCTCCCACTGACAGGCACAATGCCGCTGCTTTCCTTTATCGCCCGCATTATCAGATATGTGACACAGAGGCATCTTGGCGACAGTATCTTTCTTCTCTGGCAGGCCTAGACATTTCCTGGTAGTGCCCCTAGTGGCGTATTTCTGCTATGACTCTGACTACTATGGATTACCCTAGTATTCTGCAGGTCGGCCTGCGTCGAACTACCTTCTATTACCCCCATCGAATTATGCGACAGTTTGGTCACAATCAGATCATCTTGCCCAGCATTCGAGGCCATCTATTCTCGTCCATACTACGGGCTCCGTTTCTATCATCATATCAGGATGCCTGGTCATTCCATTCAATGATGGAGATGCAAGAGTTGCAGTGTTCTGATCTTTCTGCTGAATATAAGGTATGGCTGATGCAGGATCAGGAGAAACAAGGTAAAGAAGAAGGAATACAAGCAGCAAAAAGAAGGAGATCTGGAGACCTCTTACTTTGTTTCAAAAATTTCATAGTTTTTCCATATTTTGTTCGTAGAGCTTGGGACTTGCGTTCTCCCTTTTTTTTTATATTCAAAACTTTATAATTCGGATCGAAGTAATGACAAACTCCCACCTTTATGTTTAAAATGGTTTAAATTTATCCAAAGTTTTAATGACTTCATTATCAGATTTGAAAAAATAATTTGCATTGATCTTAATGTGGCCAAACTTCTTAAAAGAAGCTGCCTACGTATCCTAAAAAGATAGAATCAGGCCATAACGTAGTTCGGGCTCGGTTTTCGCTCAAGTGTTGACACTCTCCTTTTGTGATGCCCTAATTTCTGCCAAGGTCGCCTTTTCAAGTTTTCAGCCTTGCGGGCTGCTATAACTTTTGCCTGACTTACCTTTTCGATTTTTAACTCAGTGAGCTTTTATTTTTATCTTATTTTTAACTCAGGGATAGTATTTCTTGAGCTGATCGAGATTAACTGGAGTGGAGAACACATTTCCATCCAAGTCCATAATAATGACTGCACCACCGGTCATGACAATTTTGATCAAAAACGGTCCGGACCAGTTTGGGTTGAACTTGCCTCTCGGGTCGAAGATAGGAGCTCTGATTTCTTTGAGAACCAAATCTCCTTCTCTGAGGTCCCGAGTTTTGACCTTCTTATTGAACGCCCGAGATATCCTCCTTTGGTAACCTTGTACAAGAAATAGGGCTTCCAGTCTTCTTTCATCAAACAAGAGCAACTTTTTCATCCGGTTCCTCTGCCATTCTGCTTTTGAGATATTGGATTTGGCTACTACTCTTAGTGAGGGAATTTCTACCTCAATGGGAAGCACATCTTCCATCCCGTATACTAAGGAGTATGGCGTAGTTCCTGTTGAAGTTCTGATCGACGTTTAGTATCCCAGAGTGCAAATGGTAAATGTTCTGGCAAATCTTTATGTGAGTTGATCATCTTTTGTAGAATTTTTTTAATATTCTTGTTTGCTGCTTCGACCGCTCCATTGATCTGTGGTCGATATGGTGAAGACTTATGAGCCACTATTCGGTATTCCTAAAAAAGATCCAGAACCTCTCATTGGACATGTGAGCCATTATCTGAGATGACCTCAAGGGGAACTCTGTACCGGCAAATGATATTTTGCTTGATGAACTTAGCAACATGGGAGGCTTTCAATACCAAGTAAGAAGGTGTTTCCACCCACTTAGTGAAATAATCAATGGCCACTAAGATAAACTCATGTCCATTAAATGCCTTCGGTGTTACTCTGCCAATCACATCGATGCCCCATACTGAAAATGGCCATGGTGACGTCAGGTTGTACAGTTGAGACGGGAAAACGTGCATAAGGTTTGCGTGAATCTGGCACTTATGGCACCTTCGTACGAACTGTATACAATCTGTCTACATTTTCATCCAAAAGTAGCCTTGTCATAGGATCTTCTTGGCTAACATATTTCTACTCATGTGTGTCCCACAGACCCCTACGTGTATTTCTTTCATCAGTTCCTGACCTTCTTTTGCGTTTGCGCACAGCTTATTAATCCCAGAATATCCTCATTTGTACAGTCTGCCACCGCAAAGGGCGAACTGCGCGGATAGTTGTCATATTGCCCTTTTATCCTTTTTGCTGGCGAACTTAGAATATTCTCCTTTCTCGATGAAGTTTTGAATGTCAAAGTACCATGGAAGGCCGTCAGTGCTTTCTTCAATAGCAGCTATCATCTTGTATGCCGGCTTTCTTTTCTGCTTTATTATCAGAGGTCTCATCCGCACTCTAGGTGGTATGTCAATCATGGATGCTAGGGTGGCCAGTGCATCGACGAACTTGTTCTGCAATCTCAGCACATGGGTAAAGATTACTAATTCAAAACACGGTATCAGCTTCTCCAGCTCTTGATGGTAGAAAATTAAAGTTAAATGCCTGACCTTCCATTCTCCTCTTTCTTTCAAAACTACGAGTACTAAGTCTCCAATGACTTCCAGTTTCTTTGCCCCTGGTTCTAAGGCTGCCTCCAATCCCGCTAAACATGCTTCATACTCAGCATGATTATTGGTGACTTTAAAATTAAGCTTTAGAGATAGCAGAACGTGTAATTTATCGGGAATGACAAGAAGGACTCCTATTCCATAGCGGTATTGATTGGACGCACCATCAAAATATAGAGTCCATTTATCATCCCCAACTTTCATCAGTTGTTCATCAAAAAATTGGAATTCTGTGTCTTCGCCTCCTTCAACTGGTTGGTCGGCTAGAAATTCTGCCACTGCTATGCCCTTGACTGACTTCCGGGTGACATATTGAAGATCAAATCTGATAATAACAACAATCATCGTGCTAACCTTCCTGTCAGTGCCAATTTTTCGAATAGATACTTCAATAGGTCCATCCGAGAGATGATGTTCACTGTGAAAGATAACATGTAATGCCTTAGTTTTCGAGAAGCCCAAACCAAGGCCTAGCATGTCTTTTCCAGCGGCGTGTATCGTATTTTCGACTTGGTCATCTTCTTGCTTAAGTAGTAGATAGCCTTTTCAATTCTAGTCTCACCTTCTTGTGCCAGCATGCATCCCATTCAATCAGTCACTGATTCTGATCCCATTCAAATTTAACTCCCTTCTTCAATAGACGAAAGAGTGGCCACAGGTAGTTGTCAGCTTTGCAATGAATCGGCTGATAAACTGTATCTTACCCAGAAAACCCCTGACTTCTCGTTCGGTCCTCGGAGGAGGCATTTCCAAAATGCCTTTAATCTTTGAAGGATCGACTTCAATGCCCCGTTGAGTGATCATAAATCCAACTATCTTTCCGGCAACGACTCCGAAGGCACATTTCTATGGGTTGAGTCGCATCTTGTACTTCTGAATTCTTTCAAAAAAATTTTACGATGTTGTGATGTGTCCATCCCGACCCTTGAATTTAACTATCATATCATCCACGTACACCTCGACCTCCTTATGTATCATGTCATGCAGTAGAGTAGTGGCAGCCCTTTAATAGGTTACCACTGCATTCTTTAAACCGAATGGCATTACACGATAACAGTAGGTCTCCCAGGGTGTGGTGAATGTCGTCTTTTCTGTCCTCGGGATCCATTAAAATCTAGTTGTATCCGAAAAAACCATCCATGAATGACAGCAAGGCATGCCCCGCCGTACTGTCTACTAAGACGTCAATATGTGACAGTGGAAAATGGTCCTTTGGACTGGACTTGTTGAGATTCTAAAAATCCACACAGACTCGGATACGACTGTCCTTCTTCAGTACTTGCACTATATTAGCTACGCATTTTGGATACTCGGTTACCATTAGGAATCCAGCGTTGATCTATTTGTCAGCCTTTTCTTTGATCTTTAGAGCCCATCCTGGCCGGATCTTTCTTCACTTCTGTTTGACCGGCTTAGCATCAGGGTATAAGGGGATATGGTGCTGGATAATGTCAGGATCAATTTCGGGCATATTCTCGTAAGACCATGCAAATACATCTTTAAATTCTTTTAATAAAGTTATTAGTTGGTCTTTTTCAACTAAGGATAAAAAAGAATCAATTTGAACATTTTACAGGTTAGTTTCATTACCCAGATTTATTGACAAAATTTTTTCAATTATTGATTGAGCACGCATTTCTTCTTCTCTTTTTATTAAAAATTTTATTTCTTCAGGGATATCCCCATCGAATTCAAAAACGTCAGAAAGTGTATGAATTAAATCAAACAAAGCAGAGTAACCGAAAACTTCGTTCATTTCATTAAAAGCATAGGGAACTACAAATCCAACAGCAAAAGTAGGGAGAGGAGAACAGACAAATGCACCCTCGACTACAAACTCCGACTCAATTTTGGACTCGGGACAGACAATCTGCTCATTACAAGACTCGATGGTCCAATTCTTCACCTCTTTCATAGTCGCATTGACGATGGGCTTAGTGCAGTCTGCTGGCGCGCTGAAACCCATCATGAAGCAATCCTGATCAGTTATCTGCAGATGAGCCATCTTTTCACTAAACAACATTCCTATTTCGGCACCATCGAGTTTTTCGGCCCACTCTTCTTCTCAGACTTTCTTTTCTTCCTTCTCTCTTTTTATTATTTCTTCATCTTCCGTATCAGACAGTTGGTGGTTGAAAAAGATCTCTAACCCTGGCAGCTTTTGATGGGTCTCTTCATCGATCCACAACTCCAGAAAGCCACAATACGAGAGATCTTCCCCTTCCTTGACGAAGTATCCATTAAGCGTCCCAGAATAATTAGCCTTTCGTCCCCTTCTAGGCCCTTCCATATCTTTTTCTGTTGGCTCATACCCAAGACTAAAATAATGCGAAGTCGGTAATACCTGAATGGGTTCTGGGATTCCCTGCAGTTTACATTCCAATCCCATGCCCGAAAAGGAGGACATTTTCCTCATCATCATTAAAGCTCGTGGGTTGACATACATTTCTTCTTCATTCATTAGCGTTTGAACAGCATGTACTTCATCGAACTGAAAACCACTGAGCAACACATCATCTTCACTATGCTAAACTTCTAGTAGAGTTGTGCCCTCTCCTCCTTTCGGAGGGTGAATACTGTCATCTCCACGAATGGTCGGGACTGTTCCATTCTGTATCAATTTTAACTTTTGGTGAAGGGTAGATGGTACTGCCTGGATATTTGGGTAGTGCAGCCACAGCCTGCCTAGCAGCAGATTGAAGGATGCTGGCACATCTAGCACGTGAAACTCAACTGAGATTTCCAGTGATCCCACTGAAACGGCAAATGATACCAGTCCTAGTACATCCCTTCTTGTGTTGTCATAGGCTCGCACCCCTTAATTGCATAGAGTGAACTGGTCCGGCCTTATCCCTAAGCAAGCGGTTGTTCTCAATGGACAAACGTTCAAGGCAGACCCATTATCAATGAGGGTAACCGGGACCTATTTTTCTAGGCACTTAACGGTGATATGAAGCGGCTTGTTGTGACTTTTTTTCTTAGCAAGCAAATCCTTATCAGAGAAAGAAATGACTTTTGGTTCAACCGTCGGCAAAATTAGTCCAATCAATTGCTCTGGGGTGGCCTCTATCAAAATGCTTGCTTTATTCAAAACTTTCAACACAGCTTGCCTGTGTTTGTGCGAGGTCATTAGTAGCCCCCAAATGCTGATATTGGCTTGCATCTTTTTTAACTGTCTCAATACAGCATCATTATCCTCCTCTTACTCTCTATTTTTCTTTTTTACTTGGATGTCCCTTCTCTAGCAGAGCTGGTTTAAAGTGTCGTCCACTTCTAGTTAGGTGTTTCACGCCGTCTTAGGGATCCCATAACCCTGGCATCACATTATCAATCGGTCTTACTTCGTGCAGAGGGCTTTCAAACGCCCACAAATCATTTAAGTCACTAATGGGTTCCATTTCTCTTCTTTTCTCGTCGTCTTCAATAGTCCATGTATTATCGATTTTCCCCCAGATGTCCTTTTCAATAAAATTCACTTGTTGTTCCTGAGCGGCCCAGAAATTAATCAACTCAGCCCCATCAGATTTTAACACAATCCTTACCAGCCAATAGGACTACATTTTATCGACGTACACTTCTTTCTCAAAAAGTTAGAAAATGGTGATTCCATCAAGCACATGGCCAAACCCATAAGGTCAATTTGGGTAAACCACTGGCCAGTCATCTTCTTCGTTGCGCTCCTCCTCTTGTTGGTAGACTTGGATTAGTGGTCGATATTCCAGGCATCATCATTCTATTCTTTCATCCTTTCTCGACCGCCCCTAATCATCATGATTGAGCACGCTATCTGATCCTCGGTTATTAGAACATGAGGGCGCGGTAGGTGCGCTGAACAGATGTGTTAACTCGGGTCCTCCAATTCTCCCAAAGGCATGTAATTTATCCCATCCTATCTGGCATGATTTGGAAGTGGATTAGTAGTGACATTTGGTTTTGGGGTGACAAATGGTGGTGGGATCACCTTGTTGTCAATGAGGTTTTGGATCTCGTGCCGGAGTCTCAAACACTTGTCAGTTAGGTGCTCATGGCCTTGGTGGAAGGCGCAGTATTGGGAACCATTAAACCTTGGCGGTAGAGGATCAGGAACAGGCATGGGGTCCAATGGCTTGATGAGCCCCTTCTCGACGAGTCGATTCAGAGTAGTGGACAAAGAGATATTAAGAAGGGTAAAGGCCCTTCTCGGCTTTTGTTGCTATTAGCCATTGTCTGACTGCTGAAGGTTATTCGTTGGATGGGTGGAAGGATTCAAAAGGTTCACCTCACCCGAGCGAGTAGCGGATTAATTTTGGTTAGTTGTAGGGAAGGTCCTTCTTGGTGGTTTCTGGCTCGGCTCGGCTCTTTCAATATCCCCAGACTGGATAGCATCCTCTATTTGGACCTCAGCGTCAAACAATTGCTCGAATGTGGAGAGTGGCTGGGTGATCAAGTAACGCTTCAACGGAGATTGTAGGTTCTTTACCACCATCCTTGCTCCTTTTCAGAAGGTCAATTTGTCATCTTAGCGGCCTTACCCCTCCATCGGGTTAGGAAGTCAACAAAAGATTCCCTGTTCTCCTGTCGGGTTGTTTTGAGCTCTTAGGTAGTTACATCCAGTTAGACATTGTAACTATACTGGCCGATAAAAATCGTTGCAATGACTTCCTAAGTTCTAGTTTTAGCTACATCAAGAGAGAGAAACCATTTCTAGGCTGCCCCAGAAAGAGATCGGTGAAAAAGCTGAGCTTTCAACTGGTCATCAATCCCCATTGGCGACAGGAGAACAGGTATCTTCTGGGATGGCTTCTGGGATCTTCTGGGATCTTCGGTTCATTCAGAGATGGCTTCTGGGATCTTCGGTTTTGTCAAATTTTTCCATATCCAGCATTTTAAACTTTTTTGGCAATTTTGCATCTGAAAACAGGTAGAGTCCCCCTACATCGAGCATGTATTCCTCATTTCTCTTAGCTTTTCTGAGGACCTTTCCATCATGTCGATCTTCTCAATCAGTGCAAATTCTTTAAATTACACAGTGTTTTTCTCCCCAACTATCACCTGACGAGGGTTCCGTGGTGGTGGTGGGATAACTTGCGGTCCATCGAAGACTTGGTTGTCATCCCAAAAGTCCTCTCCATTCTCGTTCGTCTCATCTGATTGTCCATTCCAATAGGGATACGGGCCTGAATTGCCTGAATCTGTGCCTAACATTGCACTTGAGCTTGGGTCTGTTGCTCTACGGCACTCTGTATATCAGTAATCGCCCTCATTAGGGTTGCTAGATTCATCTCGCTTTTTGCCATTTCAGCTAACTCAGCCGGCTGTTCAGATACCCTACATAGTCTTTCTGTTACTGATCTTTTCCAGACACGTATTGACTGTACTTTTCTCAGCCCAATGGTATTGTCATAGAGAAACCTAGATCCCAAAAGTAAAATGACCAATATTAGGCACTTTTCGGGTAAATATTCTGACAATAGATAACTGATATCTCAAATTCTCAAAACAACATATCATGAGCAGATAACCATGGAAGCTATAACAATGTATCTACCGGGCTCATATTGGCAGCATAACAACAGGATGACTCAAAAATCACTATAATGGCTGAAAAAGGGATTAACTAAAAACAAGGGGGAAGGTTTGCCTAAAAATGGGCAGTACTTTGGTTAAGAAAACAAAGCTATGTTCACCGGACTGATTCGACCAAAAAAATTTTAAGAAAAAACAAGTAGCATCACGGTAGGAAAATAATTCTCATGGGTATTACAAGGGTTTGAAAGAAACGAGCTTATGTCAAGAGGGAGAGAACTGATGACCCGAGAAGATCTCACAGGAGAGAGAAATCATTCTAGAAGTTAAGACGAAACACGATCATGATGACGGTAAGAAAAACCAAAAGTGGTGAGAAATAAAACTTAGGTAAGATATGGAAAAGCTAGCTGAAGCAAAGAATAACAGAAAATTCGGGTCGAACCCGGAGAAAGAACTAGCCTAAACTTGATCAAAATAATTCTAATAATATACAAACAAAACATACAATGAAGAAAAAAATACATAATTCTACTAGGGTTAACAACACCTAATTGAGGGATTCTAAGTTCACTATATGCAAAAAGTCAGTTTTGATCAATTGAAAAGAGTACCTTCTGAATAGAGTCGGGTATATATCTCCCATGCTGAACATGGTCAAACAGTACATCCGAACTCTTTTACTGCACCTATGATAGCGTACAATCAGTAAGGGTTGCCCGTCTTTCCAACAATCTCTAAAATGAATTAACGTTCAGGGCATCAGGTCAACCAGGCAGGGGGTTTGCTGAACAATACACATGCATGCAAAAATACATATGAGAGATACATATTAAGAACCAATGATGTTTTCAAATCTAGCTCTCTTATTTAATTTTATAAACCAGTCCCCAGCAGAGTCGCTAGAAAATACTGTGGCTTTGGGATTTAGGGGTTATTTTGAAAAATATTCAAAAAATAAGAAATTCAAAGAATGTTTAGAAAAAAATTTTAACACCTTAAAAACTAAAATTTAAAAATTTCTTTTGTTGAAAATGGAGTCGCCATTTAGTTTTTGAGAAAAAATAAGAAAAACAAAATTGGCAATTGATCTTTAAAATGTTAACCAGAGAAAGAGGGTTCGGGGGCTAAGGTACGAATCGAAAAAGGTGTTAGGCACCCCGTTCGTCCAACCGCAATGTTGGTCTTTACTAATAATCATTGGCTCTTTAATAGAATTTCTCAAATGCATGTAAATAAAGAAAATAGAGGTAAAGAGAGAATATCTAAAATTAAATATAGAAAATACATAAGATATGTACATAATACTCCAAAATAAATAAGTGTCAAAAGAAAAATTTTAAGACATATGGCATACAATTTCTATCTAAATAATACATGAAATACATACACATATGCAATAATGTTAAAACAAGCTAAACTAGTATGATTTAGTTAAAAAAATAAAAATATGTTACAAGTTGGAAAAACTACTTAAATATGGATTTGTTATAAAAGAAAAATCAAACTATCCTAAATATACTTTCAAATAAAAAAACTAAAACTTGTATATCATCAAAATTAACTAGGTTAACATTAACATGATGGATCAGTGAAGAAATAAAAAATAAAAAATAAAAAATGCATAAAAGAAAAAAATGCTACATTAAAAGAAAGTATATTTAACAAAAAAAATTTAAAATAAGAGTTTTATAACAAAAAGGAATTTAAAGATTTAATAAAAAAAGAAAAAAGATTTGACAAGATATGAAAAGAAAAAAATGCTATTAAGAAGAAAATCTAATTATTTGCATAAAAGATGAAAATAAAAAGAATAAAAGAACATTGAAATATATCTTTATGATTTTGTGCTTTTTGTTGTTAATAGAAGAAATGAAAAGAAAAATATTCTAAAAGACGAGTTAATAAAATTTAGTTATTAACATTTTATATTTTAAAAGAGAATAAAAGAGAAGAAAACAGAAGAAACGGAAAGAATAATGAAATATTTTAAGAGAGAAAATTATGAATTATTTAAAAATAAAAATTAATTTAAAAACTTTTTGTGATTTTTTGGTTTTAGCAAAATAAAAAAAATACCATAAAAGAATATTAATATTATAAAAAATAAAATGTTAAATGGCACTTTGTATGAAAATTAAAAATATTACTAAAAGAAAATAAAATAATGAAAAAGAAAGTTACACTAATAAAAGGAAGGGAATAAAAGTTAGAAAATAAAATAAAATAAAATTAAAAGAACATTAACTTAAAAGAAAAAGAAGAAGAAATGTTAGCATTTAAATGAAATGTAAAATTAAAATTGAAAAGAAAGAGAAAATAAAAAATATATATAAAAAATTTAAAGCTAGTAAATAAAGTGCTAGAAAAAGAGTGAAATTAAAATAATGTTAAAAGAAAATAAACATTAAATTAAAAGAAAATAAAATGGAACATTGACTTAACATTACAAAAAGAAAATGAGATTCTAGTAAAATAAAATTAGTCTAAACTAAAAGAAAATAAAATGCTAGAATATTGAATTAATGTAAAAAGAAAAAAAATAAAAAGAAATGAAGTATTTGAATTAAATGGGTGTAATATTGACTATTACAACCATTTATTATGTAAGTGCTTAGATCATAACAATTAACAATATTGACAAGTTATAATTGTCAAAAATATTAGTACTATTTAATCATTTAACAATTTTTAATAAGTTTAAAATGTAAGTAAGTAAATTAACAAAGCAAATAAACTACATAAGCTAAAGCATAAATTTAAACATGAATATAATAACTAATGAACAAAACAAGAATATAATTGAAACAAATACATGGAAATTAAGCCGATAACTCCAAAAGAAAGAAGATGGAGCTAGAAGGATCGAGGATCCAAGCGGAATACCTGGATTGTTACGGAATTCTCAAATTGACGGAATGCGCTCCAATGCTCCAATCCTCGGGTAGTGATCCAAGTTAGGGTTGTAGGACTTCGGATACTCGACTTACGGTATTTCGGTAGGGCTTCGGCGTTGGGGCTCGGAATTACTCGGCGCCTCGGCAGAATTTCTCTCACTAAACATCTCTATAATTTTCTGTCTTTGAAAACGTACCAGAGGTACGGTATTTATAGAGTTTTTCAACCAATGAGATGTTGACACGTTTTTAGACACGTCAGATCATTTGAAGTTGGTGGCCGCCGCAATGCAAGTTGGCGGTTGCCATGTTTAAGTTGGCAGTCGCCATGTTGGAAAATGTTCCACAAGTTTCTATTGGCGGCCGTCACAACGGAGTTGGCGGTCTCCATGTTTGGGAATTGCTTGGACAACAAGTTATTAGTTTTGAAGGTTTTTGATGGTTAAGGTTCAAATTCCGAACTTTGATCACTTCTCGAGAATCGAACTGAAGCACTTGTTCCACCTGTTTTCATCATCGTATCCACCTAAGATTGGTTGGGGTCAAATTGGGGTGTCTACACCGATCCCAGCTCTCGGTCATCAGCAAAAATCCTAGCCAGCCTAGGTGCTGAGCCCAGCTCTCGGTTCTAGCAAAAACCCTAGCCTAGTCTAGGTGCCGAGCCTAGCTCTCGGTCATCAGCAAAAATCCTAACCAGCTTAGGTGTCGAGCCCAGCTCTCGGTTCTCAGCAAAAATCCTAGCCTAACCTAGGTGCCCAGCCTAGCTCTCGGTCATCAGTAAAAATCCTAGCCAGCTTAGGTGCAAAGCCCAGCTCTCGGTTCTTAGCAGAAACCCTAGCCTAGCCTAGGTGCCGAGCCTAGCTCTCGGTCATCAGCAAAAATCCTTGCCAGCCTAGGTGCCGAGCCTAGCTCTCGGTTCTCAGCGAAAATCCTAGCCTAACTTAGGTGCCGAGCTTAGCTCTTGGTCATCAACAAAATTCCTGGCCAACCTAAGTGCCGAGCCCAGCTCTTGGTTCTCAACGGAAACCCTAGCCTAGCCTAGGTGCTGAGCCTAGCTCTCGGTCATCAACAAAAATCCTGGCCAGCCTAAGTGCCGAGCTCAGCTCTCGGTTCTGAGCAGAAACCCTACCCTAGCCTATGTGCCGAGCCTAGCACTCGATCATCAGCAAAAATCCTGGCCTGCCTAGGTGCCAAGCCCAGCTCTCGGTTCTCAGCAAAAACCCTAGCCTAGCCTAGGTGCCGAGTCTTGCTCTCGGTCATCAGCAAAAATCCTAGCCAGCCTAGGTGTCGAGCCCAGCTCTTGGTTCTCAGCAAAAATCCTAGCCTAGCTCTCGGTCATCAGCAAAAATCCTGGCTAGCCTAGGTGCCAAACCCAACTCTCGGTTCTTAGCAGAAACCCTAGTCTAGCCTAGGTGCCGAGCATAGCTCTCGGTCATCAGCAAAAATTCTGGCTAGCCTAGGTGCCAAGTCTAGCTCTCGGTTCTAAGAAAAAACCCTAGCCTAGCCTAAGTGCCGAGCCTAGCTCTCGGTCATCAACAAAAGTCCTGGCCAGCCTAGGTGCTGAGCCCAGCTCTCGATTCTCAGCAGAAACCCTAGCCTAGCCTAGGTGCCGAGCCTAGCTCTCGGTCATCAGTTAAAATCCTGGCCAGCCTAGGTGCCGAGCCTAGCTCTCGGTTCTCAGTGAAAACCCTAGCCTAGCCTAGGTGCCGAGCCTAGCTCTCGGTCATAAGCAAAAATCCTGGTCAGCCTAGGTGCCGAGCCCAACTCTTGGTTCTCAGCGAAAACCCTAGCCTAGCCTAGGTGCCGAGCCTAGCACTCGGTCATCAACAAAAATCCTGGCCAGCCTAGGTGCCGAGCTCAGCTCTTGGTTCTGAGCGGAAACCCTACCCTAGCCTAGGTGCCGAGCCTAGCACTCGATCATCAGCAAAATTCCTGGCCAGCCTAGGTGCCAAGCCCAGTTCTCGGTTCTTAGCGGAAACCCTAGCCTAGCCTAGGTGCCGAGTCTTGCTCTCGGTCATCAGCAAAAATCCTGGCCAGCTTAGGTTCCGAACCCAGCTCTCGGTTCTCAGCAGAAACCCTAGCCTAGCCTAGCTGCCGAGCATAGCTCTCGGTCATCAGCAAAAATCCTGGCTAGCCTAGGTGCCAAGCCCAGCTCTCGGTTCTCAGCGAAAACCCTAGCCTAGCCTAGGTGCCGAGCCTTGCTCTCGGTCATCAGCAAAAGTCCTGGCTAGCCTAGGTGTTGAGCCAAGCTCTCGGTTCTCAGCGAAAACCCTAGCCTAGCCTAGGTGCCGAGCCTAGCTCTCGGTCATCAGCAAAAATCCTGGCTAGCCTAGGTGCCGAGCCCAGCTCTCGATTCTCAGCGAAAACCCTAGCCTAGCCTAGGTGCCGAGCCTAGCTCTCGATTTTCAGCACTAAACCCTAACTTGTCCAGACAAACTTCGAAGCCCTCACTCGACTAGGCAGCTAAAGTTCTGATTCAACCAGATATTCATAACGATACAGTGAATGACGCGCATGCAGCTTCCACATCCTCCTGAAGAAGCATGTAACAGCTGTGGGCAATTGTGGGGGAGTAAATCTCTCTCAGACAAACAAATCCTAAAGGGCCCCTCAGCCCTCATCCCTCCTGTCCCATCCTAACAGGAATGGGACAACATCTAATCTCTCTCTCTCTCTCTCTCTCTCTCTCTCTCTACATATAGCCCCCCTCTCGGTTGAGGAGGGGGACCTCCATCTTTGTGAACTAATATTTCTCTCTCAATCTATGGACTGACTGGGGCGTCGGAGGCCCTCCCTCCGGCCATTGGCCGGAGGTTTGTTTTGTAGGAATTAGGTGAACAAAGCATGTCGGAGGATTAGCGGTAATCTTTCTCGTTCGGGCGAATCGTTCAACCCACCAAAATAAATAGAATCTACGGATCAGTATCGTACATTTATTTTAAAAATGTTAATTTTTTCTGATCTCTACATTCCCCCCATCCCAAATTTTACAAATTTTTTTCATTTTAGATAACAAGTGGGGCAGAATTAGTACTTGCTTCCCTTAATCCAATTCTCCAACTAATCCCCAATTATAAAAATAAAATACTTTTTATTTATAAATACATATATAAAGTTTAGTATTTAAAATATAATATTACTAAATATAGAAATATTATATTTATATCTTATTTATCTTTTATTTTTCTATCTTTCTTCATTTTAATTCTAATGTTAATCAACTATTATTTTTTTATTATTTTTAACTCTTATTAATATATTATTTTTATAATATATTAATTATTCTTGATATATTCCTGCTACTTTCTCGATCTTTTCTCAATCCCACCTCGATAAAATAGGAGATGAAAATAGAACTATCAAAACTGACCCTGCCCAACTCCATTGCCATTCTTATTCTATTCAAACTCACTACTACTATTAAATACAATAATTTTTTTCATTCATAACTTATTTACTACAACTATCAATTATATATAATTTTTATTTTATACTATATAAAATGCCAAAACCGTCCAATTGGAATAAAAATTTAGGCTAATTTTTTACTCAAACAACAAACTTAAAAAAAAGTAATTTAGAAGCTAATTTACCAAATTTAGCTTTTTAACTAAAAATACAAAAAAATAGTTTAAAATATTATAAAATAAAATAACTTTTAAGTTAGTTGTCAATCGGAGCTAACATAAAATTTGACTCATTAATTTAAAAAGGTTTACTTTTTTAGCCAGTCTCGATGGTAGAAATTAAAAAGTATAATATTTTAACTAAATAATAAAAAAATATTAAAATTAAAAATAAATAAAATAAAATAAAGTAAAATAAATAATTATCTCAAATGATTCGGTAATTCTTATCCTTATTTTGTAAATTACTTAGTTTCTTTACCCATGTAGTTGGTAATTTTGATAAAAGAGGAAAATAAGCTATGACAGTGGGGTGACAGGATGGGATGGAATGTAATTTTTATCTTTATTTTCATATTACTAGTTTCTTAATATGTGTCATATATGGATTTAGTTTGATTTTTATTTGAAAAAATATAGTATGGTATTAATAATTTATTAAAATAATTTTCAAAATAAATTAAAAAATGTAAAAATACGAAAGACAGCGATAGAAGAATTGTTTAATAATTTTTTCGTTGTCACTTTCTAAATTCGTAAAAACAAATCCATATTAGTTGCTATAGAGTTAGATAAGAAAGAAACTAAATAATCCAACTTAAAAATATAATAACGAAATAATTTTAGTCGATATTTAATCAAGAATTTAATTTATTTTTTATGCATAAATTAAAATTGCATATCCTTAATTTTAAGCATTACTTAATCAGAATTTTAAAATGGATTAATTCAATTGTAGACTCTTTTTCATGTCACCGACTTAAAACTTGTTTTTCATACATAAAGAAAATATTTTATAATAAGAGTGATAAATGAAAAGCTCTTTGAGAACTTTTTTTTTTTTTATTTTTATCAACGGCATTAAACTCTTTCTCTTGTCTATTTGTTTGATTTGTAAGAATTGGTTTTCTATGCTGCAATTACTGTTTTGGGGTTTTTAAGCAACAATTAATATCAAAATTCTAGCTCTCGCCACCGATGTGTTTCTTCTTCTCTGGTGCCTATGACAGTCTCCTTTTTCTTTTTATTCGACGCCAACACCGTCGACTCCTTCTCTAACGCCGTCTTTATCTTCTTCTTCTCTTCAACAATGGCAAACGTCTTTTCTTTGTCTTCGTCTTCGTCTTCTTTTTCTCTTCATCGACGATGAACTCCTTTTTTGACGCCGTTTTCGTGATCTTCTCTTTATAGACGACAGAACTTTTTATCTTCGCTATTTTTGTCTTCTTCTTCTTTTCACCGAAGAGAAACTCCTTCTTCGTTGTCTTTAATTTCGTTTACTTAAACTGATAAATTTCTCGATCATTTTCTTATTTTGACAAAAAATCTTGTATTGAGAAAATTTTGTAATATTTTCTCGACATATTATAAAATGCATATGGTTGTTATAAAATGGTTTATTTCTATATGATGTATGCATGTTGTGCCTTAGAAAATGTATGATAGGATTAATCCCGGACCGTTTGGCCATTGTGGTGTAAAAGCTGGAAATTTTTTGGACAGGACCGATCGATCGGTCTGTCGGGGTTAAGTGCGCATGGGGCAGATTAAAACATTGGTTTTTGGTCCGAAGCTTATGTTGCAAGCTTCTCCTCCTTCTCTCTAAGAGATAATTTGAAACCCTAGCCCTCTCTCTAGATTTTATTCTTGCTCCAAGTGTAATTTTTGGTGTTGCGAGAGTAGAACAGTATTGTACACGTCGAGGGTTTCGCATTCATCCGAACGGAATCTCTTTTTGGCGACGTTGATTTTTCGTAAAAAGTTAAAGTATCGAGTTTTTAATTCTTTACGATAGAATTTTAGACTATCTTTCTTTAAAAGGGTGTTATATGTGATTATACGTATTTTTACCGTGTTTAAATACTATAAATATTAGATTTTGTGGTTAAACCTTATTTGGTTGGATAAAAAGTATGTTTTGCGATTATAAGGTTTATTACATGTTGGGAGAATATCCAACGCCGACATAAAATACATGCTCGGGGATCCAGAAAATATATTTTTATTAAGCTTTCAACAAATTACATAAATCTGAAATTACCAGAGAATGAAAAACAGGAATAATAAAATGGAATTTGCAAACCGAGTCCTGCAATCGCAGTTTCCTTAAGAATGATTCGCCGCCTACCG
>JAOTRH010000026.1:4168074-4192538 GCA_034768845.1 Heliamphora exappendiculata | reverse complement strand
AATTTCAGATTATTGTAAATTGTTGAAAGTTTAATAAAGATGTATTTTCTGGATCCCCGAGCATGTATTTTATTTCGACATTAGATATTCTCCCAACAATTACAAGTGACAGAAGACTATCGAACAATAAGTGATATCCGATCGATGAGTTATAAGTAATAACCAACACTGGGTGTCCCTCCAAGCTAAATTTATGAATCCATCACTATTTGTTTGAAGAATCTCTATATTAAGAACTACAACATAAACGAATTTGATTAACAAAATGGGATTGAAGTGAACCTTATTTGCTCAAATTGAACCGATTCAACCTCTTCAAATTGATTTAATACCAGAAGATAATTCAACATCATATATTTCCTGTTAAACAAAAAATTGCTGTATTGCGAATAGTATTGAAAATAAAAACTGTAAAATGAAAGAACTGAAAAGAAAAGTTTATAGACAGATCGAATACCTATAAAAAATCGAAGTTAGTGTTGAATACTATTTTTTTAAGTTCATAGGTATTTATCTTTTAGAATAGAACGATCAACACCCGAAGAATAAGTATTACAATTATCGGGTATAGCGAGCTAACTAAGTATTTTGCGCTCCCAATCTCTTTAAATTACAGACAAATGAATGTAGAAGGAAGAAGAAAAGTAGATGCAAAAGCAATGAGAAGGGGCTTATATAGCCCTACAGATGACTGTTCAAAATAAAGGACTCAGTTGAGTTAGCGGAAATAAGATTGAATTTTAAATTAAAAATTTGAAAATTTTATTTAAATAATTTTTGACCACACAATATATACTCTTGTTGGGAAAAATTTAAACAAAAATAGCCTGTAGCGGGATATTTTCCCTCATTTTGTGCGTGATTAAATGAGATTAATAATAGTAAAATAAATAATAATCAAACAATTGCACGCGCCGATTTTTACGTGAAAAACTCCTGAAAAAAAAATTCACAGGACCAAAGTTTGATTTAAAATCTTTACTATGCCAAAATAATGAGTTTACAGAATTAACTCTGTAGGCATACTCAGAGGATGACAACATCAAGAATAATATTTTCGGAATAACAAAATATTAAGTACTCGTTACCGTAAAAAGAATTCTAACTGAAAAATAAAATTAAATTTAGATCTTATCAGTTGACAATCGAAATCGTTGGTTATAAAAAATCAAGCACCGAGAGTTTACCCCTAAAATTTTATAATGATCTTTAACATACGATCTGTGCACCAAACATGGACTGTTTCTTCCTCGCCCAAAAAAAAACCTTATCTGTTGCGCCATTGATGATGATGGCTAGTTCTTATTTCTCGAAGTCTCATAATTGTAATTTTTTTTCTTCTGTGATATATGAAGCCACCGAATACCCAATGGGTATTTATATAGTGTAGCCTACTTTTTAAAAACAAAATTTAATTTTAATATAATTGTGTCATTCTAATTAAAGCAAAATTTTAAGTTTGAGCCTCGGCGATGCTCGTGTCTTTGGATCAAACCCAAACCCATACTTAGGTGGGTTATTATTTTTTAATTTCACACGATTTTATATTCAATATAAATTTTATTTAATAATAAATCTCGACTAGTAGGTCTAAATAAATAATTTTATTAAAAATAAATGTGTATAATAAAAATTATAATATTTTTTTAAAAAAAAATATAAGTGTATTATAGTTCAAAACTTAAAAAAAAAAAAAAAAGGATTAAAAGCCAAATAACCAATAAAACAATAAGTCACTATTGTCAAATAGGTATGCGTGACATTTTGTAAGTTTAAATTAAAAGGCAAAATAAATCGACTTAAAACGGAGTTCCGAGCCTTCATTTGAGAACACTCGGGGCCCCCTTAGAATGGAATATCAAGGTTAAAATCCTCAGAGTGAAAAGGTTTTTCGTGCAAATTTCTTGTGAACCAATCACAGAAATTTAGTTCAAATAAATAGATTCCCAAAAATCAAACGTTGAAACAGTTTTAAAATTCAAAATGAATGTAGCAGATTTGCTTGTACTGTTTGTCTCAAATAACTTGATTTTTTAATATATTTTTATAATTAAATACGTTTATTATGCAAAAATTGTCAAGGTTGTTATCCTTAAAACATTAAAACCGATCTGTTTATTATGCAAAAATTGTCAAGGTTGTTATCCTTAAAACATTAAAACCGATCTATTAGTTGGAGCTATGCGATCGTATAACATTTGTTTACAGCAAAGCAAATAAATGATACGTATAATTTTGAAAATAAATAATTAAAAAAATATTATCTAATTATATATAGGTATAAATATCGGTTAAATACATATTATTCGATCATTTAGTTACATATATAAAATTAAATTTATTTATTTTATGATAACAACACAGAAAATTATATACAATAAAATAAATTTAATTATAAAAATATATTCGAGTATCGGGACAGTAAAGCTGCAAAGTTGAGGGTACTTGGTGAGCTGTAGCGGTATGGATGGATGGAGTGGCATTATTGTGATTTGACCTTGTGGTGGAGGAGAGGAGAGGAAGAAGATGATTGTTTGTATGTTCTGAAATTCCATGTCTATTTCAGATATGATTGAATGGAGTTATCTTCCAATGTCCAAAATGGTATATTTGCATATGCGGACAAGCGAGATAGAGAGAGGTATAACGTGATAGGTGAGGAGAGAGAGAAGATAATGCCAATGGGACCGGCCGTAAGATCTATGGCTTCGTTTGGTTGTAGAATTAAAGTTTGAAATTGAATTATTTTATTAATAATTTTATATATTAATGTGTTTGATAATTATTTAAAAGGGATTAAAAACCCCTCAATTAAATTAATACTTTCTAAACCTATGGAGAGGTGGATTAGCTAGTTATGTGATAATTTAATTTGATTATTTTTGCAAATAAAAAATTTTAATTTTACTAAAATTATGTTAAATCAAACAACGTATTATTTATTCGTAAGTTTTTTCTTACTATCAATAAAACATCTTTTGATACAAAAAAACACTACATTAATAACTCTAATATTATACTGCAGACACTAATAATTTGAATACATTAATTATTTCATAAAAATAGTTATTTAACCAAATGAGCTATATGGAGCATTAGGTAAGTGACGATGCGTGATATTTTTGTTAAATAAATTTTTTTAATACATATTAAATGAGTTATTTTTATTTTTTAATACATACTAAATGATTTTTTTCTCTTTTAGTTAAAAAATTTTATTTTTTAATTCATTTGATCAAAATAAACCAAATAATAAAAGAAATAACTTTAAAAAAATAAGAAAAAATTGTAACTTGGTACAATTGGAGTCAAAGCTCATTTTCCGTTTTGTAATGTTTATAATTTTTTATTTTTTATTTGTATTATATAATAAAATAAAACTAAAAACATGTGGCACATAAATATTTTAAAAATATTAGTCAAAAATAGTGACCAAAGATTGTAACTATTAATAATAGTAAGAGATAATGATGATAGTTGAAAGTGATAATTAAATGTGGTAATCGTATGTCGTGTTAAAAGTTGTGATTAGAAGCGATAATCGTATATAGTCGTCGAAAGTGATGAAAAAAATAATGGGTGAAGGAGATGACCGGAGATAGTGGTAAGATGTAGTGGTCGAAGGGGATGATCGAATGTAGTGGTTGGAGGCAGTAGTTAAAAGTAGTAGTTGAAGGTGGTAGAAAAAAAATAAAATAAAAATTTATTTACAAAATAAATAAAAATATATATTTTTTATTTATAAGAATTTAATAAATTTTAAAAATAATTTATCTTTTTAAAAAATAAAAAATAATTATTAAACATGTTTCTATTTATTATTAACAACAAATTTAAAAATAAAAATAATAAATAATAAATATAAACATTACTAAAAGGGAGCAGGCTTACCCATTGGATCATTCTAATTTACCGATAGAATAATAGAACTGTCATGCTATCCCAACCAAGAAAAATTATTGGTTGACTAGTGAGAATTGTAAGTTAGGCCTTCTTTGCGATCGGTAGCAAAATTGACTATTTCGAAAAAGTTAGTTTTTAAACTAAATTATTTGGGATCATGATTTTGCATAATTTTCAAAGTAATTAAAAAAAATTTAAAAATTTTTTCTTCCTCTTTTTTTCTTCTACAAGCTATTTTTTCAAATTTTCCAAACACTCTTATTTTTTTTTTATTTTTTATTTAGAAAAACTAAATCTCTTAAAAATTAAGCTTAAAAATTATTCAAAACAGGCATTTAGTGCTATAAAGTTTTTAAAAATCACACAATTATACTCATTTTTGAAAGTCACATAATTATGACTGTTTTTCTTATAAATTATCTAATTACGAGGACTTTCTATAGTTAAAGATGAAGCGAAAAACTTAAAACACTTGGTGACGGTGCTTATTATACGGAGGTGCCTCATAAATTATATTTATTTTGATTGGCAGACGTTCGACAAGGAAGACGATCACTGCCCTTATGTGCTATGTTCACCGAGTTCCTATAAAATAAATTCCTGACCAGTGGTCGAAAGGAGTGCCTTCGACGCCCAAATTAGCACTCAATCTTGAAAGAGAAAATCTTGGGTGTTCCCATGAAAGTCCCATCTCCTATGCTGAGAGTGGGGGTCAATATATATATAAGAAGTCTCCATAAATATAGAGAGAGATATATGTAGAGAGAAAGAGATCCACTGCTAGTGAATGAGATGGGAGTGGTGTGTAATGATGGCTAACATATGTAATGGTATGTGTAGGATTCTGTTAGGAGAAGATTTTTTTCTTCCCCACATAATAGTTCTTAACTTCTACATACTTCATTAGGAGGAGGTGAAAGTTATATGTGCTTCAACATTTTGTCGTGAAAATTAGTAAATTATGTCGTTTTGAGTGCCTAGTCGAGCGAGGACTTTAGGTGCCTAGCCGAGTTACGACTTTGGAGCATGCATGGCCGAGCCAGGACTTTAAGAGCCTGGCCGAATCAGAAATTTTGGGAACTTTTCTAGTCTTAGAGATTATTCTAACCTTCTGCCTAGGCAAGATAAGGCTTTTAGCAGAAAACCAAGAGTTGGGCTCGGCGCCTAGGATAGGCTAGGATTTTTATTGATGGGCTATTTTAACCCTGTGAACTCTTCTAATTCTTGAGATTATTCTAATATCTTGCCTAGGTAAGCTAGGGCCTTTCGCTGAAAATCGAGAGCGGGGCTCAACACTTATACTAGGCTAGGGTTTTTTTGCTGATAGATTATTCTAACCTTAAGAACTCTTCTAGTTCTTGATATTATTCTAATATTCTGTCTAGGCAAGCCAGGGCCTTTCGCTGAAGACCGAGAGCTGGACTCGCACCTAAGCTAGGTTAGAATTTTTTTGTTGATGGGTTATTCTAACATTGGGAGCTCTTTTAGTCCTTGAAATTATTCTAATCTCTTACCTAGACAAGTTAGGACTTTTTGTTGATGATCGAGAGCTGGGTTCGGCACCTAGGTTAAGTTAAAATTTTTTGTTGAAAACTAAAAATTGGGCTCAACACCTAGGTAGGCTAGGAATTTTTGATATCTCGATCTTGAGAGAAAATTCATGCTTCCATAAAGAGTTATGCCCTTTTTTTACGGCTTTCGAACCTAATTTCTCCTCTAAGAGAGTTCTCAACTCTGAGTCCTCAACGTTACTATTAATATTCCGAACAAATAAGGTTCTGGAAGGATGCTCCCCATAAGGATGTTCTCCAGCAACAGTTCCAAAGCCATTTGCAACACCATAATGAGCAACCCCATTCCCAACAACACCTTCAGATAAACTTGTCTTTGAGATAGCCTTACTCAAGCTCTCTTGCGGATCAGATTCCAATTCCATGCCACCTCCACTGCCAAAAATATCATACTCTTCCAAATCGTCAACTTGATTAGGCAACCCACTTCTGTCATAACCATCCATTATGCCAGCTAAAAGTTCATCCTCATCATCAGGAAGCAAGCTTCCAATTGCTTGATTTTCAACATCTTCCAGCAGGTCATTATCTTCCACATCTGTACGGAATTTGTTCAAGCTGGATGAGATATCATCAGCGGATTGAATACTATGATCTGCATTGTTTAAGTTCACTGCTAAAAATAGAAAGAAAAAAGAGTTTAAATGAACATACTGTCGGGAATCTTAAAGCAATAGCTGGTGCACGGAAAGATAAAATTCATTAAATGAACATTGTGATGGGAATCTCAAAGAAATAGCTGATGCATACATTTTGCATACTGAAGAACTGGTAATGAAGTGGAGAAAAGAGTAGCATCACTTGAGGCATGAAAGACATCAGATCCAGACAATACTTCCCATGCTCGACTTCCCACTTCCTTGGAAACATTTAATGGAATCTTTGAATAGCCTAGCACGCATTACACATGATTCACGTGACTCATCAATATAATGCAGACTTCAATTTCTGTTTGTTAGCTAACCAGAAGAAGGTTTTCAGCAATTACCGGAAGAGGTATCCTCTAAAGACTGTTGCATTGCATTAACTTTCTGCCAATAATATGAAACCTGTAGAATTGTTCGAGTTAATCCCTGAACATTCCGTAAAAATTCTTAACTGATAGAATCTTTAGAGCAATTTTTTTCACCCATAACCTGACTCAATAGATTTTGTGGCACAAAAAGATGATAAAAGCTTTAGGTGGAAATAGAGAAATAAAAGTGAAATGAGAGCATCATTCGAAGCGCATTCAGATGTTTTGAAATGTTATGGAAAGTATGAAGAAAGAGAAAAGCCACAAAACCTGAAACACCTTAGTAGTGAAGTTGATATGAACAGTTGCACAGACTAAGCAAATGGACCCACAACTTTGGTTACATAAAGGATGAGCAAAATTTCCAAAGTAAAAACACTACGTCAGTAGAAAAAATCCGCTTATGCATTACGACATGATAGTTCACCAATTAGAAACCAAAACTCTAGTTTTGTGTCAACACACTTTAGTACATTAAACTTTCCAAATTGAAAAGACAACAAATACAGATATGGTTAGACCTGACAACCAAAGTCGTTAAAACCATGATTAAGGGAGGATGTTCCTTGCAAGAACTTGCATTAACACAACAGTTCTCTATATTTAAAACCATCAAAAAAGCCTTGACTGGACTGCACAAGATCCTTGCAAATTAGCAAAACTATTGACAAGATTTACTTTGCATACTGAATCCTCCTTAAGAACCAGATTTAAAACTTTCCATCAAATAAGTACTACTTCAACATGCATTATAATCCAATAAGGAATTCTAATCAATCTACTTATTTATTTCAAACAGTCAGGAGTGTACTGGAAAAAAAATCCTAAATAAAGACATGAAAGCCTAAAGAATTTTTATAGATCCCAGAGACATAATTCAAACAAAACCAAACCAGAAAAAGACATCAGATAATTGTAGAAAATCTTAAAATTGAAAGGACGTCAATATGTGTAGGTGGATCAAATAAAAGGAGAAGTTCGGGTGAGGGTGTAATCACATAGAGAGGGGGGTAAAGAAAGAAACGCAGAAAGATTTTGAATCTTTGAAATACAAATAATGGGTCACTATTGCCAAATTAGTACAAAGTTCGCCAACATATAAATAGACTCCACCGTTGAAATCCAATTCTCCGATTAACCAAAAAATTCAAAAAAAAAAACCTCCGAACTCAGGAAACTCATTAACTGATCGACGAGATTCTACATAAAAACACAGCATTAATTCAACCCCCCAAAAAAAAACACCAGCTTCACCAGCACTTCAATTAAATCCCCAATTTTTACCAGCAACCCCATTCAAATACTTCGCCAAATACAAAACTTCACAGCCCATAAACCCAATTCCAACACCAAAGTGGAACAATTCACAGCGTCAACACTTCACATTTAAAAAAATCGAACCAAAAAAAAAACTAAACCAAGAAAATCAAACGTGCACATGAGAAACAGGGGTTACCTGAAAGCAGAAAAAAAAATCAGCGAACCCTAGGCCAAATTCGATGGCTAGATGTTAACATGCAAAAATAGTTTTCAGTTACAGAATCGAAAGAGAGCCGCGTCAGGAGACAGAACTGTCTTTTCTTCACCCAATTGCTCCTTTTGATTTGTTTCTCTCTCTAGCCAACGCAGCCACACGAATATTCGAACATATATATATATATATATATATATATATAGAGAGAGAGAGAGAGAGAGAGAGAGAGAGAGGTGATTGGGCGGAGACGGTGAAAACGGTGCAGAGAATGATTGACGGTGGATGACGACGACGAGAGGGAAATGTAATTTTGGGGTTACTCAGCTCGATTTGAATCTGTTTTGAAGCCCGTAACACTCAAGTGAACGGGAGTATCACGTCGGATTATTTTTTCGTATTTTAAATAAATAAAAATATACGATATTTATTAAATAAATTATTTTAAAATTAATTTTAGTATACGTCTTATTATCTAATAATAAAATTTTAATTTTATAGTAATTTTTTTTACAATTTTAATCTTATACTATGCGATAAGTGATACATAGGGATGGCAATTATACCCGTACCTACCATGGCCTGCCCTTGTTTTCTCATTCAGTTTTATGCGATTTTTCCTCACACTAGTTAAGTAATTGGTAGAAAGCGGTATTTGCAACCCCACACTGTTTTTTCCAACTCCTCTCCTGATTAAATAAATAAATAAAATATATTTAATATATAAACATATATATAAATTTTATTTTCTAACAATATAATAAAACTAAAATACAAAAATATTATACTTATTTTTATTTTTTTACTTATATTTTTTTTTTGTTTTTAATTATAATTATTGATCAATATTATTATTTTAATTACTTATCATGTCATTATTATTAGTATTAATTTCTTCTAAAATAAAAATTATATTTTTTGTTACGTCCTGCCCCTGCGCCGCCCCGTTATTTTTTTAATTATTTGTTTTCGATCCTACTCCGCTAATAAACGGGATGAGGGTTGGAGAACACACCTCGTCCCAAATTCGCTCCGTTGCCATCATTAGTGATATATTTATCAATTTATAAAATTAAGATACTAATTAAATAAAAATATATCACTTTCTATTCTCAACAATTATGATAGCTTATTTAATGTATCACTTGAATTTTTTTATTTGTTAAAAACAAAAAAATTAATTTTAAAATATAAACAAATTAAACATAATATAATTATTTTAAATTTGATATGACTAAATTTCTTAAAATAAAAGTTGCGGGATTAAATTTTTTATTAAATCTAAAAAAATAACTAATTTTAAAATTTTTCTTATTTTAATTTTTATTTATTTTATAAAAATAGATAAATATTGTTCAATATAACTCATTTTTTGCTCCCTAATTAAATATGAACATTCCATAAAAACTGACACAGAATACTGCAAGCGTGCTGAATAATTACTCTTTTTTAAAATATTGAAAAAAGATGAAATTAAAATGGAGGATATAGAAGGGATGTTTAGAATTACTAAAATTAAATAATTTATAAATTATAATTTTTAGTAAAAATTGTGAGTGTTTAATAAATATTATAATTTTTACTTAAAATAAAATAAAAAATAATTAAAAATTGTAATAAAAATCATGAGTGTTTAAAAAAATTACAATTTATAACTAAAATTAGTAATAAAAATTAAAAATTAAGCCAAAAAAAACTTAGCTAAACACCCCGAAATAGATATGTGGGGGTGGGATACCGCCATAGTTTAGTTTTTTAGCTTTTTAATCAAAAATTTAAAAATTCAACATAATTTGTTTAATAAAAAAAATTAAAAAGTAAAAATACATAAATAAAAACGCTTATTCTCATAAAAATTTGTTAAAAATCTCAACTTGCTCTAAGAAACAATAATACTTTTTACTTAATAATTTACTTGCTACAAATATCAATTATATATATATATATATATATATCATAATAATCAATTATATAAAAAAATAATATTATTCAATTTAAACAAAAAATTAAAAAAATAACTTTTTATCCAATCAATTAACTTATAAAATGCAAACTTGAAAACTAATTTAACAAATAGCATAATGTCAATTCAAATAAGCTTTTTGATAATAAAAATATACAAGGGATAAAAAATTAATTTTTAAACTAGTTACCAATTATACCCATGATAATAAATGGGAATTAAATAATTTTGTGTCTTTAGTATATAATTTCACTTTTTAATTGGTATTAGATAATTTCATAAACGAAAGATCAACTAAATACAAAATTATTCAGTTTAATTTAATTTGAGCTTTAATTTAGAACTTGACAAACGTTAAAAGTATCTGAGAACACAACACGTGTGATCATCAATCTCTTAGACCAATTATATGTTTATAGCTTCCAAAATAATGAATTTCAAATTTATAAAAACCCTTTATAAGATATACAATTACATATGAGCTTTGAAATAAATTATGTTAAAATACATATATATATATATATATATATATATATATATTTAAGGGGCCAACAAATAAAACAAGGTAGGTCTCATTTAGTTAAATTTTTAAAAACTTATATACTATGATAATCAAAATAAATAAAATAATACTTAATGAGAATTTTTCAAAAATTGTTATTTCAATATCTCACTGAAAATTTTGCTTCAATGAATTAGGCATCTCGAGATTAACGGAGTTGTTGAAAAGAATGAGTGAGATTTTTAAAAAAATAAAAATTGAAAGTACTTAAATATTGTGGGCAATTAATGTAATGACTTTTGAAAAAATTTCAGAGACACTGTTTAGAATTACTAAAAAAAAATTAATTTTTTCTAAAAGTCTTAATTTTTAAGCTAATTTGTTTAAAATAATAAGTTTGCACAACTTGCAAGGTAACTAAAAAAAAGTTAAATTTTTTTTCTTTTTTTTTTGCTTATACCATCTACTTTTTAAAATTATTCCAAGTATTTTCAGTTTTTTTTTTTATTCTTCTTTTCTTCAAAAATGCTAAATTTTTTAAAAATCAAACTTAAAAACTATTTTAAACATGCACTAAAAATAATTATTTTTATTCTTTTTTTCTCTCATGCTTAATATTCTCTTT
Source organism: Heliamphora exappendiculata (assembly GCA_034768845.1). NCBI lineage: Eukaryota > Viridiplantae > Streptophyta > Magnoliopsida > Ericales > Sarraceniaceae > Heliamphora > Heliamphora exappendiculata. The sequence continues at coordinate 4,181,488 of JAOTRH010000026.1, read as the reverse complement.
GCTTTTTTTTTCTCCGTCACTGAATGCTCTTCTTATTTTTTATTTGTAATTTAGCACTCTGTTTTGCATGATTTTTTAAAAAAATTTTAATCCTAAAAGTTTTTTAAAGCACAATACCTTTAGTAATATTTAATAGTTTAGACTTATTTTCAAAACTATTTTTTTTAAATGTCTCAATACAAGAAAAAAAATTTTAAAACTCCAATTAATGTCCTAAATCATATTTAAAAAACTTTATTCTTCCTCAACACTTATGCATTACTTATAAAATATCATTAATAATTTCTATAAGTGTAGCTTCTACAAAAAAAAAACAAAAAAGAGTTTCTTTTTAAATTAAAATTAATAATTTTCTATCTTAGATCAATCGTATCACAAAAAAGTTAAGTAAATTAATATTTTTGTCAATGTTTAGTCTTTTTGCTTATTACCTTTTTGCATTCCTTTACCATTTATACTCTTCACAAACTTTCATAATAATTTTGTTAAAATATTATTATTTTTTGAATTAATATTCATTTTTAATTATTTATTTAACTTAAAGTCGAGAAAAATGATTTTAAGTGACTCTTAAAATTATTAAATAAATTTATTAAGTAAATTAATTTAAAATAGCTTAAAACATCTAAATTAAAGATAAATTACCAAACGAAGTCATAAGCTCCAATTGGTAACTAGATTAATAGCTAATGTGCTTTGAATTTTCTTTTTGCATTTTTTACTAAAAAGTTTGTTTAAATGGAGAATAGCTCGTAACTTTAAGTTAATTTTTAAAAAATTACTAATGCGATAAAAAGTTATTTTTGATTTTGTTTAAATTGAATAGTCTTTTTTATATGTACTTAATTATAACAATCACGTAATTAGTATAAAAGTCGGTAAATTATAAATAAATGTATTATTACTTTTTAAATAGAGCCTTACTCCTACAATTAATATATTGATTTGATTTCTTAGTTTTAAATTTTTATTTTTTAAAAAAAATTAATTTTTAAGTTGCATTGTTTGATTTTCAAGAAAAGTTAACTAATTTTTTTTTTATCTCTTAATCTAATAAAAAAAATCAGTACATATTCCAAATACTTTAATATTTTTTTAAACAAAATTATTATAATAGCCTTATATAAAAAGTTAACTATAGTCTCAAAAATAAATTTTGTCAATTTTTTAAATATTATAACTTAAAAATTAAAAAGTAAGATATTTTAAATATTTTAATGAAAAACAAAAAATCAAAAAATTACCACAAAAAATTATCCCAAATATTTTTATTTTTTTATTTTTTATTTTTAAATAAACTAAATTTTTTGAAAATCAAACTTCACAACTATCTCAGAGGTGCATTAAACAAATAAAATTAACCTAGTGTATATTCTGGTGGGCCCACCTCTATTAATTATAATACAAAATATAGAATATTGCATAGCATGTTGTATATCTTGGTGGGCCCACTACCATTATAAGCCACCTAAAATGAAATATGTTTAAAATAGGAGAAACCCTTTTAATAATGCAATAAGATTCCATTCATTATCCACAGCAATAGGGTGAATTTTTGAAATCCCCTACTTTCAATCTTGAATAAATATCTATTCACTTTGACCTGTAAAAAACAAGTAAAAAATTCAAATACTAAGGCCTAATATTTATATTTTTTATTTTTTATTTTTATTTTTAAATTTTTTATAAATTATAAATAAAAACATATTTAGTAATTATTTTTATTTTTAAAAAACTATAAACAGTTATAAAAATTTACAAAATTTTTATAAACAGAAAAAATATATTTTCACTTGTTTTGTAAACACTATTTGATTGTATCTTTTTTTTCACTACCTCTGACTATTACATTTGGTTACCGATTCCGACCACCGCCTTCAACTACCACATTCGACCACCCCTCCGACCATCGTCTCAGCTTTTACTCACTATATTTGACAATATTTGACCACCATTGCTACCTCTTATTATTTTTTCGACTAACACTTCCAATTACCATCTCCAACTACTACCTCCGACTATCATCGCTACATCTTACTATTATTTCCGACTAACACCATTGGTCACAACCATTCAATCACCGCTGCCGACCCACCTGTTCCGATCACCGCCTCCGACCACTACTTTCGACCACCATCTCTACTTCTTGCTATCATCACCGAATAACACCTCCAACCATCACCTTCGACCATTGTATTCATCCGCAACCTCCAATTAACACTTTCTAAACATTTTATGTGTCAAATATATTTTTATTTTTGTTTTTTTATAAAAATAAATAAAAACATATTTTTTATTTTTTTGTAAATAAAAAATAGAAAACTGTGAACATTTCCAAACGAAGCCTAAGAATTTAAGGTGATGTTTGATAATATAATAATTGTTTTAATAATGCAATAAGATTCCATTCATTATCCACAGCAATAGGGAAAGTTTTTGAAAGCCCATACTTTTTCTTTTTGGTAATTAAATGTATATTAATTAAAAATAAAAATATAAAAAAAAATTCAATACACACCTTCAAAAATTAATAAAATAATAATAGAGCAAATCACCAAACAAACAAAAACCAAACCAAAGCCCCTTCTTTTAATCTTAAGAATAAATATCTATTCACTTTGACCCGTGGAAAAGAAAAAAAATCCAATTACTAAGAATTTAAGGTGATGTTTGGTAATATAATAATTGTTTTCTTTTTATATAAGGAAACATCAGGAATGGCAACAGTGCCGTTGTTTTATTATTGGTAAATTTATCATCCCTTTCTCCCCAAGACGTACTCGACATTAGAACTCCTTTATTTTGTAAACAGTGTTTCTCCTTTATATGGTTTCTCAAAGAAAAAGTAGGGTGTGAAAAGTGATAAGCAACATCATATATATTTGTTTTCACTCAACTTATTAAGTGATTGTTTAAAGTAGATCGGTGCGTAAAAGTGTCGTTTAAATCTTGCAATTTATTTTAACAAACCCTTTATTTTATGTAAAATAATTTGTTTTATAATTGTTTTAGTGTTAGGATCAAAAGAGATAAGAAGTAAGAAGGTGAAGAAACGGGCTAAAAGCAAGAAAAAAAATACAAAAAGGGTATATTTGGACATTTTGGTACGGACGAGCATTCGGACGGTGGAAGATAGTAATATTTCGTTCGAACGAACGTCCGAACAATTTTGCTTAAAAACTTTTCGTCCTAACAAACATCTAGATGGAGCATGGATATCAGCTACGCTAAATTTAAAAACTCTAGAGTGCAACAAATATTATAAATAAACAGTCTTGGACAAAAAAGTTCATAATTCGTTTTAAGAAAAATACAAAAGACGACAACTAGGGTTCAAAAAACGACAAGAAACGAGAGGTCGGGAATCAAATTGAATACGCATGATTTAAGTCAGTTGGTGCTAGCATATGATAAATACTGTCAAACGAATGTGCATTGAAAAATGAATAAATTAGTTAGAATAAAAAGCTATTATTAATTCCCTTGACAATTTTGCTAATTTTGTTCTATCTAATTATTGAGTTAAACTTAAGGTATCTATATCTACTTGTATATATATGTGCTTTACATTTCATTTTTTTTGTATATATGTGCATTATACGTATCTAATAGGTGTAATGAGTTAAGACTAATCATAGAATGACATATGCTATTATTAGAGTTAAAAAGAATTAAATTTTATTTGGATATACCTGATTTATGGCAATTAGTGTTAACCCGTGATAAATATTATCAAATGAATGTTTGCTGAAAAAAGAATAAAATAATAAGAAATATATGGTTGAAAAAGAAATACATACTTAAGGCAAGTACTATTGGTACGTGCCAAAAACAGTTAGTTAGATAATATTTTAGTCAATTTAGAACAATTACAAAATGATGTGTTGTTATCAAAGTAAGAAAATTTTAAAATTTTAAAATTTGAGTTAAGAACTTTGTTGTAATATAATAGATAGAATTGTATGTGAAAATATAGGATTAGTTTATAATTTATTAATCGTGTTTATCATTTCGATACGAAAATACAATAAATTGTTCTAATATGCATCGAAAAATGAATCACGTTCATAATTTAAGAACGTTCATAATTTAAGACGATTAGTCTTGACATAAGTTGAATATTTTAAAGTGGACAAGCATTAACAATGGAGTCGATTGATATATAATATTCGTTTTTCAATTTGAGACCGTGCAAATGGGTGGAATATTTTAAAAATGTGCATAATTTTAGTCATGTGCATTGAAAATTAAATAATTTCATATTTTTCTCAATCGAGATTATAGTATCTTTTTAAGGTAATATTTTGATTTTTAAGAAAAATATATATCTTAACATAAATTTAAATATAATTAATTTAGACCAATCATAAGATAACAGTTGGCATTTTCAAGATTAAATATTTTTAAAAAAAATAGATTGAAACTTTTAAACTCATAGACATGATGATGTTTTGCTATAATGCTCTTGTTTGGTAAGTAATTTTAAAACTTAAACAGTTATTTTGTAAAAGTTGACAGTCTATATAGATCGATTGGCTAATGATCCAACGGCACAAAAGATAATCTCCACTCTCGTTCCTTTTTTAAAAAAAAAAGTTGTAGACCTGTAATATAAATGATTGCTCTTTTTATTGAATAATTATATTTATGTCTTGCACTTAATCACTTGAAGTGTTCAATTTTAATGTGTTTTTTTTAATATTTTATTATATAAAAAAATAAAAATACAAAAATTAAATAGTGGTAAAAAATAAAAATAATTATAGATGTAGTATAAATTTATTTATAAACTAGAAGAAATATAAATGAACATTGTAGATACTATTTTTTATTATATATAGAAGTGATAAAAAATAAAACATATATAAAAAATAAATTATCTTTAAAAAATAGAATAAAATTATTTCAAAATTTTTGTTGCATATTTTTTATAAAATAGAAAAAGTACAAAAAACCTAGGCCCGCAGATTTCGAGCTGAGCTTGGGTCTCCTCTTTTTTTAAAAAGTTTGATCTAATCTGACCCAAACTTTGACGAGAACCTGATACTCTAACAGGCTTAGGTTAAGTCCGATCGGATCAAAAATACACACAAGATGATACTAGTGATTGGAGTTCTTTGTTTGAATGTACAAATTTGATGTTGAATATTTGGGTTTCATTGTCATTTGAGTCCTAGTCACCAACTGTATCACCTTAAAGTTTATGTATTGACCCCTTATGCTTATCTTATGCTTATCTTGTTTAGTTCAATCAAAGTTAATGTATGAAATAGACACAAGCTAGTGATTACATACAAACAAATTACAAAACAATGACCTTTTATCATGTTTTTATAATGAAGTTACAGAGTAGAAGAAAAATAAATAAAAAGTAGGTAATGAAAATGATGTGACAGAAGATAAATTCTTTTTTTTTTTTTTTTGATTTGGCTATGATAAGAATGTAAGAAGAAAATAAATATTTATTTGTTATTTTCTTAAAATCTGATTACACAATTAATTCATTTTCCTTTTCCATTTTTTTCTTTTCCTTTCCTTTCATTTCCTTTTCGCTTTGATAAATTTAAGAACAAAACATAACTTTAAGCAAAAAGAAAAACAAGAATCCTCCTGCTAAAACTTCCAAACTAATCCTTGATTTTGTATATATTCTTAGGCCATGTACATAGAATAATTATTCAATATTCTTAGAGTAATGTTTTATTCAAATTACTGGATGACACATTTTCACGTGTTGAATAAAATAATAACAAAAAAGTGATGAATCCCACTAAACACACCAATAAATGTAAAGTTGGAGCACCACCTAAACTTATTCTAAGAGCATTGAATATTTACTCACGTGCATGATATATTTTTGGCCTTTTGATCCTTTTTTTTTGTTTGTTTGCTTTTTCTTGAATTTTGTTTTATCTTTTTGCTAAAATTTCTTATTTTTTCGAATTGCCCCAATGAGAGTCCTCAATAAGTAAAAAAGTTTGATAAAAAAATAAAAAAGTTATAATGAAAATAAAAATATGCAACATAAATTATGACATTAATTTATCTTTACCTTTATGACCTTTTTTTATATTTTAGTCAAAAGTTGCATTTTTTTGTCTCATTTGCAAGAGATGAATCAAAAAAGGGTAATAGTTTGATCACATAATAAAAAAATTTAAATAAATAAAATAAAATAAGCAACTAAATTATTATTTCACACGCCCATAAAATCACAAAAGCCTTTTTCTTGAAAGGCCAACCTTTTGTGAAGTGCCCTTAAGGTTATGTTGCTCAATAACGTCAACCTTAAAGCTCTGTTTGGTCAATATTTTAAGAAAAAATTTATATAATAAGATAGAATTTGACATGATATTTATATAGGTATAAATTATTTCTTTTGTTTTCTTTTATCTCTCATGTTCTTTTATGTAAAAAAGTAAACAAATATTATTAATACTATACTTCTCCTTTTATTAATTCAATAAGAAAATAGTTTAATTTTTATTTTTATTATCTTTTTGTTTATGTTTTTTAACTCCATAATTTAGTAAAGTAACAAAGTTATATTTTTATTGAATGCCTTAAAATTATTTAATTAACTAATTATTAATATTATTTTATGTTATACTCTCAAATTACTAAAATTAAATATATAAGTGTCTTTGAGCACATGGGACAACTAAGTTATAACAATTCAACTAAAATATCTTTCAAGACTCAAAATATCAACCTTATTATTGCTAAAGCCTTGTTATTTGTGAAGTAAGTGAAAGAAAATTCAATCAAAAAGGGATGCAAATTTGTTGGGTTTGGTTCGAATTTTGGTATTCAAGGTCGATAGGACAATCGAACAAAATTTGGAATGCTAAAAAGGGTAAAAATAGCCCCAGAATATCTGTAGAGGGAAGAGAAATCGAGAAGGGCTTTTGACCGCTTGAGTGGTCTAGCACAACAGTAATTTTTGTATGGTGACTAAGATTTGTTTTAACTCACTTTGCAATTCTTATATAAAAGTTTTATGTTCTATAAGGATTTTTGTGCTTCCTATAGAAACCCTAGAACATCTAGAACGATCCTAAAATGTTAGTAGAATGTTTAGTATTCAAAGAGACTCAATTTAGAAGTTATAGAGAGTAGAGAAAGACAATGAGGGACTAGTTTTGAACTCATAGAGATTGTGAGATTAATATATTGACTTGTAATTTTTGATTCGGATGATAGTGGAATGATTTTTTCTCTCCTATGGAGGTAAACAACTAGTTGATCAATCACGTATATCCTTGTATTTTTTATTGTTCATATTCTCTATTTGCTTTGTGTGGATTAAAATTATAAATTTTTTTCCCATTGCGCTAAGGGATTTATGTCTAAGATTCCAACAAGTGGTATCAGAGCGAGGTTTTGAGGCTTGATCACAAGATTGCAGTAGAAATGACGAATATTAGATACGAAGTCAAGAAGTTCACCTATAAGAATAACTTTTTTTGTGGCAAAAGCAGATGAAGGATCTGTTGATTTAGTAAGGGATCTCCAAGGTATTACTCAACAAGACAAAGAAGTTAAAAAAGATGACCGACGACGATTAGGATGATCTTGATTGCAAAGCTGTGAGTTTGATTCAACTAAATTTGGAAGAAGCAGCACACGAGATCTAACAGAAAATTGAAGATTTCTATATGAAGAAGAATCTGGCTTACATGAAGAAGAATCTAACTAACAAGTTATACGTGAAGAAGCAACTGTATGGACTGCAGATGAGAGAAGGTACAGAGCTTTTAGAACATTTAAATACGTATAATATGCTCATTACATAGATATCCGAGTTTAGAATTTATGATTAGGATAAGGCGATACTCCTGTTTGTATCGCTTCCTACGTCCTATAATCATCTGATGACAACGTTGATGTACGGGAAGAACACTTTAGCTTGAAAAGGTTACCAGTGCTCTCTTGTCACGTGAAAAGATAAAGAGGGACAGTGAATCTGATGCAGAAGATGTGTTTGTGGCTAAGTTTGAGGCAAGCAGGAAAGAGAGTAAATCTAGTGAGCAGGGTTCTAATAGTGGTAGATCTTTATCTAAGTCACGTGCAAAGAAGGATGTGAAGTACTTCTATTGCCATAAAATTGGTCATTATAAGAGATAGTACTAAGAATTGAAACAGCATCTAGAGGAAAAGTATAAAGAAAAAGCGTTTGCAAAAATTATCAATTTTGCTAAGGAGACGTCAGACGATGAATTACTTTCAATTTTCTCATATTTCAATTTTTTGTCAAAATCATAGATATTAGATTCAGGATGCTCATATCATATGTGTCCATTTAGAGAATGGTTTGATTCGTATAAACCTTGCAACTGGAGTACAATTCTAACGGGAATGGCACAGCGTGCCAAGCCATTGTAGCAGGTATAATGAAAATCAGAATGTTTAATAGAATTATAAGGACTTTGGGGAATGTTAGGCATGTTTTGGGGTTAAAGACAAATTTGATTTCTTTGAGAATATTAGATTCTCTGAGTTATGGGTTCACACCAAATGATGGAGTAATGAGGATTAGCAGTGGTGCTACAATGATAATGAAATGGCAAAAATTGGGTAGTCTCCATAGATTTGTAAGGGACACGGTGGTAGATGGTGTTACCATTACCATACAGATAGAGTTTGGCAGAGACAACTCGAGACTCAAAAATTCAAGACTTGGTCATACAAACAAGCAGAGTAAAGAAGTTATTCAGAAGAAGAAAGCAATAAACAAGGTAGAGCTCGATTAGAAAAGTTCACCCAAAAAATGAAGTGATGATAGTTTAAGTCAACAACAGCGAGAACAGCCAAGTGGAGAAGTTTTGTCTTACAAGAAAGTTACAGATAGCACAGATATAGTTCTTGGGCAAATAGTAATGTTAGAGAAGGTAGAGCTTTCAAAGAAGACTGGGAGTTTAGAATTTGAAAGATTGTTTAAAAATGAGAAAACTGTTAATTATAAGAAGTCAAATTTAAGTGTGGCTTAGATTTGGTCCAAATCTATTCAAGTTGAATATCAAATAGGGTGATACACCCATACCCAAAAAAGAGGTGCAAGACGAGGCAACCAACAAATTTTCAAAACAACCGAACAGAGTTTTGGAATGCTGAAAATGGTGAAAAACAACCCCAAGACCTCTATAGAGAGTAGAGAAACCGATGAGGGCTTTTGACCGCTCGAGCGGTCTAGACGCAGCAGCAGTTTTTGTGCGGCGGCTAAGGTTTGTTTAGACCCACTTTATTCTTTTTATATAAGGATTTTATATTCTATAGAAACCCCAGAACATCTAGAAAGATCATAGAGTGTTTGTAAAACATCTAATATTCAGTGACTTAGTTTAGAAGCTATAGATAGTATAAAGAGACGGTGAGAGGTTAGTTTTGAAGCCATAGAGATTATGAGATTGAGAGATTGACTTGTTATCCTTGATTCGATTGATAATAGATTAATTTTTTCTCTCTCGTAAAACTAAGCAACCAGTCGAATCACGTATATCTTTGTGTTCTTGATTGTTCATGCTCTCTATTTACTTTATGTGGATTGAAGCCGCGGTTGTGTTTCCGTTGCGTTGAAAAATTTATGTCTAAAATTTTAACAAAATTCAAGAAAAATTTGAAAAAATATTTTAATTGAAAAATTCAAAATAAGATATTTTGTTCATCAAATTTCAAAAATTTACAAATAAAAAATACTAGCCACCATCCAATAAAAAATAGATAATGATCAGCATGAAATATATAGATATATGTATAAAGTGTACTTGTATTCGTAAAAATAATAAGCCCTACATTCAAAAGTATATTAACATTAATTTTTTATGTCTATTAATTTATTATTTATTGCCTAATTAGCCGCGATAGTAATTAGTAAGACCCTTTACAAAATGAGGACAAATTACCAAAACGCTTGCGTCGAAATATGGCTGTGATTTTAAAAATTTGTAAATAATAGAGTAAACAGGAATTGAGTGTAATTTCAGCAATCCCATGAAAGACTAGTTTCTGCCATGACTCTACGTTCATCAATTCAATTGGGAAATTAAAAGTCTGAATTTTCATTGGCTTAAAGAACCACATACATCCTTTTTTTTTCTTTTTTCTTTTTTCATGAGTCACAACATCCTTATTCAATAAAAAAAAACTGTCTAATTGACTTTTTAAGAATATTTTTCGTCTTTTCCAAAAATATTTTTTTGAATAAAATTTAAAAAAAAAACAATTTAAACGAACAAACTACAATTTTGCTAAAAAACTGATTTTTTTCTCTACATTCTAAGTTTTTTTTATACTATAAAGCAATCTTTTTAGAGCCGAATTGAACCGGCTGGTTCGATCAGTTGACTCACCACCTAGTCTAATTAAGGGTTCAGATTTATCCACTAAATCGGCCGGATATATAAAATATTATTTTTTAACAAAATCGTTTTAACCTGCGATTAAACCGTCGACCGAGTCGAACCGGTGGTGAATTATAAGAACCGGTTAGTTCTTACAATACTTTCTAATTTAACTCTTGAAATTAAGTTAATTATACGCAATCTAATTGTACAGTAAAGTTAATAAACCTAATTACTAATTTATATTGCCACGTACTAATTGACTAATTGCAACTTGCAATCAGTTCAATAGTAAATGTAGAGAGGAAATATAAAGGCGATTGGTAACCACCAAAATCAAGGCAAATGACGCACCAGTTACCGAATCACCATATTAAAGAAGAAAATAATGTATATAATTTTTTTTTTAGAATTATATGATGTAGTAAATTTTAATACTTTGTGTATGCTGCTTAATTTATATTTTATTACATCTGTAACTTATCTTTATTATAATTTAACTTAAGAATTATGAATACTTTAAATTCTAATTGCCTTAGTTGGAGGTTTTAATTTTTAATTGGAGTTATACTCATATTATAAAATGCATTTATGTTATTTAAATAACGATAGATGTTATTTTTATATTTTAATTATAAATTTATTAAACACATAATTATAACATCATGGTTTGATTCTGATTCAATAACAATTGAACTAGTGATCCATATCCAGATCTCTTTTTTGATTTGCTTAGCAGTTTGATTTTCAAAACATTGTTAAAAAAAATGGGCACAAAAGTGTGCTGAATTGATAATAGAGAGAGAGAGAGTAGTAGGAAAGTAGGTGACTTAGGATAAATAAGTGAAATATATCTACCTCTAATTTATATTTAACAAACATATTACCTGCTTCATCTTTATTTTTAAGCAAAATATAATTTTGTATATTTTAAAAATTATTAATTAAAGTGACATAATATCTTTTACTACCTCTAGTCATGGTATTTTTAAGGTCACCCAAGTCACTATGTACTGAACTTAATAATTCAGTTTCTCTTTCAACATGCTTTCAGAGGCTTTTTTATAACTATTTTAGATTTTGCACATATTTCACATTTATCAAACCTTGAATTAGAAAATTAGAGATAAGACCAATCTATTTTATTTTCTTAAGATGAGAATAATTTATGTGACCTAATCTACCATGGCACATATCAATAGAATCAATCAAATAAACATATGATGAGGATGCATTTTTTTTTTACAACATGAGCAACATTAAGCACAAATAAACCATTATTACAATAACCATTACCAACAAACAAATATTAAGAAAGAATTATTGACAGAAATGTGAAGAATCTCATTACCCTTAAGAGTACATTTTTATCTTTTTGAGTATGTGACTCAGTGCAACAAGTTTCTGGTATTTTACCATTTAAAATTCTATTGTTACTCTCCACAAGTGTACACTCACAAATTTAAAAGTCACATGAACAGCTCTATTGATCGTCTCAAAATAAATGCAAAACCTAACAAAAAAACTCTTTTCTAAAAATTTGTTCTACAAAACCAGAATAATGTAATTTGGAATATTTATCTGCTCTTTTTCCAGAGAGCCTTGGTCCCTTTATATATAACTCAAAGGCTAATAGATATATACAAATATAATTATATCCCTTTACTATGTCAATTATAGCCAACAGCACCCTTGAGAATAAAATCGACCAGTCACTAAAACCCAAATCTTAAAGGATCATTGAAAACCTTTCCTTAAAGTTATCAACGTTCTTTTTTTTTTTTAATACTCTTTAAAGCATCAGTAAATGATAACATAAAAAATATTTTTTAAAGATTTGTATTTTAAAATATTAAATAATTTTATAAATTTTCAAGAAGGGCTATGTGGAAATGTAATGGGTAATTTGGTAAATGGGAATAGGAAGGCGTTGATTAGACGTTTCTGATTTATTTGTTTTCTCTTTTTATGCTTTTTATTGGTATTTGTGATAAGAACATAATAATTTTTACATAATGCCGTTAACATTCGTTAAAAGCCAACACGTAGTACAATTCTTCATACTTAACAGATTTGACAGTAGTTGAACTTTATCTCAAAAAAACTGATGATAATTAGATTGGTGAAAAAGTCCTAAAAAGATAAAATTACTCTACACAAATAAAAAAATAATATTATTGAGAATTGAATCGACTTGAGCTTTGATGCACTAGCCTATGAATGAAAAAAATGTGTTTTCTCATGCCTTGGCATTGGAGAGATACTATAATTATATAGAAAATGTTAGTCTAGGCAATCCAAGAGGGGGTAAATTAGGTCTAAAAAAATAATAATTATTTTAAAAAAATTAAAAATATTTTAATATCTCAAATAAATATAGCAAATATAATAAGAAATAAAGTAATGAGAATATTAAAAAGATAAGGGAGAGAGAAATAGAATCCGACACCAAGATTTATAGTGGTTCGACTTTTTCTAAACCTACGTTCACTCCTCAAGACTCTCCTTAAGAATATCCACTATGATATGAATGTTTACGGGCACATTCAAAAATCTTATAATAGCCTCAACATGATCCTACAAAAATAACCCATGCTTTCTTCCAATCACTCTTGAGCTATTTTTTGAATAGTATCACTCACTCACTCAAAAGATCAAGAGTGACTCACCCTTAAATATAAAAGACGAAGTATTCAATGAGATTCTTACTTACTATCTTCACAAATAATTTACAATAAATGAAAAGTAAAAAAATGAGAGATCAAGAGCTGCAGTTAATGAGCAATAAATGAAAGCTTAAGGGTTTAATATTTGATTCAAGTAATAGAACAGTAGATTTTGTTGGGAGATAATCCAACGCCGTAAATATATACATGCTCGGTGATTCAGAAAATATATTTTTATTAACTTTCAACAATTACAATAATATGAAATTACAAGAAAATAAAATAACAGAAACAACATAAATAGAACTTGCAAACCGAGTCATGCAATCGTAGTTTCCTTAAGAATGATTCGCCGCCTACCGAGGGTGTTGTAAGTATTCCACCGGCGTCACTCTCCCAGGATAAAAC
>JAOTRH010000026.1:4146897-4159645 GCA_034768845.1 Heliamphora exappendiculata | reverse complement strand
AATAAAGCCTTCCTCATGTTGGTGATTATGAAATATCTACCGATATATATATTTATTTATATGCTTTCAGTTGATTTGCTGTTTTTGATGATTCACTTTTTTTATTTAACCACATTTGCCTTTAATGTATCTATTATTATATATATATATATAAAGGTAAAAGAACGTCCAATTTAGAACCCATTCATGAGTGGTATAGGAGGGGTAGATTGGGTACATAACTAACTTTTGAAATAATTTGCACAAAGTGGCTGGCCCTCATGATTAAACCCATGACCTCAAGGTTGATAGACCAAGTAACAGAGCCATCGACCCTTGTATCTTTATAGACATTGGTTTATAAATGCATAATAAGTAGTGATGGCAAACAGATTGTGAATATGAATATGTGGCATTAATCCAACTTTTTCTGTAGATGTTTAAGCCAAACATGTATTTTCTGCTTTAATTTTTGTGGCTCTGCATCTTAGTTGTAGTATTACTGATGGATATCCCTTTCTGTAACTGCTGTTTTCCTCCTGCTTATTTTTTATAGTTCCCTAAATTTCTTTGTGGACTTTAAGGGAACTCAACTATATATGTTATTTTTTAACTCTTAATTTGTCTCTGATTTGGATTACAATTTGAAATGCATTATTATGTCAAAAGACTCAAAACCTCTATTTATATTAGAACTTCTGCCAGTGTCTCCAGTTATGACTGAAAATATTGAGATCTGTGAGATATATCTTCTTTACTTGAGATTCTGCTGTCAGAAGGCGAGAACAATTCCAAATCAAATTTACGGTTGCAATAGCAAATGTGCGGATTTAGTCCTAAAATGTTGTATTGAATACATGTCAGGAATGGAAAGAAAGGAAAAAGTTTCAACAACGCCTCATAGCCGCCAAAAAGAAATTGTGTGAAATGGAGCAACAACATGTTTTTCATGGGTTTAGATTTGGAGAGAGAGCCCAAAGGAGTTTACTTTCTGATCAAATCGTCAGAATAAATTCCAAATTGCTTCAACAGGCATTGCAAAATATTCAGATATCCTCTAAGAGGTGAAGTGGAATTCATCATCTTTATCCGTTTTCCTCTATATTTTTTTATTGGTTCATTTGGAAATTGGAGCCATGATACTATTTGCTCACATGTGCCACTGCTTTTAGATGAACACGCATATTTGGAAAACAATCCTATTACTACTTTACGGCCATGTTTGTTTTGAGGGATAAGGAGCCCGAACTTGACTAAGAAAAAAACACGTGACACCCACCATTTTAGATTGTCTCTTGGTATTGGTAATCCCACCTTTATTTCCTTTGAATTGGTTTATTAATCCCCTAAACAAGGGATTAGGAATCCTCTCCCAGTAGTATTAGTCCCCCTTCTGAATTGTCTTTCCTTCTTACCCAAGGGCGAGAAATAATTATTCAACTCTTATTTCATTCTCTATCCTACTTTAACCAAACATGAGCAAATAATACTGTGGTATATATAATTCAATCCATTATCCCATGGTATTAAAAGAAAATATGTGGAGCTCATGTTCTTACTTATCTCTCCTAATTCAATCCCACACTATTACAAACACTGCATGTGACTTCCGTGAATGGATTAATTCATAATGGCCTGCAAGCAAATATAAATGACATATTGATTGAATGAATATTGATAGGTTTTCTGTAAAAAGATTTAATTATATACGCGTTGAGTGGTATGAAGATGAACACAAATGGTCCATACTCTCAAGCTGAAAGCATCATCAGTTATATGATATTTCAAGATGCATCTGAACTTGTGATTTCGTTTCCTTCTTTTATCTGTCTTTTTTTTCTGTTAAGAATTTGCATTTCCTTTTATTTTCAAAAAGATTCTTAATTTGTAGATAAGCTGTCACAGAGTTGCTAGATGTCGAGGTATCTAAATTTGATGCCAATGTAGCACAAGAATCTCAGATACTGCCAAATTGGAAGTTTTCTTTGCAAGTTAACTTTCAATATACTGTAACTATATAGTTGATACCAAAGATATAAAGAAACAATGATAATGATTCTTCGTGCTAACTATTATTTGTAAAGAGTACCAGAGATCATGGAGCACCGGCAGTTTTGAAGATGAAGGTATAAGTAGATGCTATTGCCTAATTTCTGAGTCTCTCTATTTATGGCATTGATGCTTCTGGCAGATATCCACGACCCCAAACTCCTATGTTATTTGATTATGAGCTTCTGGCTTTCGGCTTCATTGGTTCTGCTTTTGATTTATGTTGGCATAGATGAGTGCTCAGGGATGGTCTCTAGTGTGAGCTCCAATTTTGCCATTGGGCAAGTGCCAATAATCATATCTATGCACGACTTGTCAACATTAAACTAGCACAAGGTTTTGCTGTTAATACTTGGTTGGTGCTGTTGACTTGGAAATGGATATATGTTCAACATGTATGGTTTTTCCAGTTGGAACTGACAAAATCCTCTAGCTGGTTGGGGTAACAAATCAGTGGTATTGATGAGTTTGCCAATTTACGTGAAAATAATGGGGAAAGTTAAATGGGAAGTATGAGTGTATCAAATTTAGTAAATGATAACAGGCAATGATGATTTGTTTGCCCAACTTATTTTGTGGGGCCTAGAACCTTTCTTGAATTTCACGGCTAAGTAGCCTAAAGCCCATCGCAACGTTGATTAAGTAGCTATAATGATATGATTACTAGAAATTTCAGTAATTCAATTTTGTGAAATTTCTAGCTTGGATTACCTGGCTAAAATTTTTGATGTCGACGATGTGTGGCTTATATCTGAATTTAATGTATGGATTCAAGTTGGATTTTAGACATTGTGAAATTTGGGGTACCAATATTGTCAAGAATGAAGTACTGATCAATGATGAGTTCCTCAACCAGAAAGTTTGGCAAGTTGTTCACTTGATGGAGCTATACCATTTATACAAATTCAGGGTATAGAAACTAATATGAAAATTGATGAGGTTGGTTTTATGCGGGAAAATCTTAGTGGGTTTTGGTTTTGGCCATTGTACAAGTAAAAGTGCAGAGAACTTCAAATGTTGTGGAATGTTAGTTCAAATCTTCAACTTTGTCAACATGGAGTGATCATGTAAAGAATTATTGATCTATTTTGTATGGTTGCGAACTTGGGAGACCAAGGAAGTCCTTTGATTTATTGGCATTCATTGGGTTCCAATATGTACTGTGCGAGATATTAAAACCATAAGTCATTATGCATACTGAATTTTAAGATCAATTTCTTTTTTGTCTCTTTCTTTTTGGTTCAGTTTGGTTCTGAATGAAATCATTGTCTTTTCTTTTATATGATTTTTTGATCAAGATGGAATTTACATGAGTTCATAACCAATCATGTGAGAAGTACTTGGAGAATATCAGAGGAATGTCTTTCTAATCCTGGATGTGGAGAGAAGCTAAATACAATTTCAAAGTTGCAAGAAAAGGGTCACCTCCTCACATCTGAAGGCAAGGTTGCCTTTGTCTTATATGTGAATGACTGTCAAAGGAAGGGGAGTGGTTTTGCACCTGATCTTGTTGACAAAGCTGATGACTCTTCTTGCTTGCTAGTAGAGGCATTTTCTCATGACAATCGGAGGCTTCTGAAGGTATTACCTCTTTCATTTTTTCCCCATACAATGCCAACAATGGTTGCAATGATAAAGTTGTGTATCCTATGAAGAGGGGTGTTTGAGGCTTTTGCTAATTTGAGTACATCTTTTGCATTGTTAAGAACTATTTTCTTTTCAAGTTTAGGGTTAGGTTAGTGTGATTATTAATTTTATATCTATCTGATCAAAGAGAACTGTACCATATGTATCAAACCATTAATGTTTCTTCTTTAAGTTTTCTTTAGTTTCAAATTTATGCTGATATCTTGAATACAAACAATTTGAATCCTCCTAGCTACAACAGTAATAAATAAGTTAAATAACACGTTCCACCCTCAATATGTTTAAAGTTAAATAACAGCAACATTATCGGAGTGTCAAAATACTTTTTAACTTTTAAGTCAGAAAAGAAATGTAAATATATTGAAAAAGAAAGCAATATTTATGGGGGAATATATAACACATTGTCAAGATTAAATTTGAATGGAGTACAAGTTGTTATTCTTTTTTCTTTGTTTTTTTTTGGCTCATGAATCACGTCCTTGGCACGTAGGATTGGCTGGTGAAATTTGCAGTGCTAAGCATGAGTTATCATCATTCAAGATGGTTTAAATTTCAATTTCTTGGTCAACTATTTTGTAGTTCTAAATTATTTTTATGATAATTTTACCATTTTCTGGTCATTAACACATTTTCAACTGCAGCTACTTGGAAATGTAAAGTTTACATGACTTAATCCTCTTTCTGGCGCTTAAAGTTACCATAGGGACACCAAATATTTGTTAGATTGAGATTTGTAAGTTTCTCTGTGTAAGAAAAAGTTTGTGGTTCATGCCGCCAGATATTATTAGGTGTGATAGTTGAACATATTTTTTTCATGTTGTAATATTTGTGGGTAAGAAACTCGCATTGAAAGCATGATGCACACACATCGGACACTGTGCCACCGAGCCAATGCATATGCGCCAATAACATCGATCGCTAGTTTTGCCACCCGCCAAGAGCCCTGCTGCTGGTCTCCTATGTGCCAAGCTTCTGACAGCCTTAGGATAAGAGTGTGACCAAGCTTATGACACCTTAGAACTCGTATCATGGGGTGACATTTACAGATCACGACTATTTATGATACAACTGTTGAGGTCTATCAGCTGAAACGACATACATACTTTGGAGAAGTCGAACTGACAGATACACGCCGCAACACCGCGTATTCCATTCAAGTTGTCTCCCTCCTGTGGTTCACTCTGGCTATGAGCTATTAGCTTCTCTTTCATCAAAGAGAGTATGCAATGTGGTTGCCACTTTAGGTGGATCCTCCATATCAAAAATCTCAAGGCTAGAATAGAAGTATTAACACTAGCAAAATCTATTGGTGCTGAGCACAGTACCTTGAGACCAGTTGAGTTATTATGTCTTATATAAAGGTAGGGTTTCTCATCAGTGGACACACTATTATCTTCTAGTCCTTTGCCTTCCTCAGACATTGCCATCCCATCTTATCATAAGGGTCCTGTGTTCGGAGTTTCCCTGGGGTTGGTAAGGCGAAATGGGGCCACCCTAGCCCATTGAGTGCTCTACCTCGGGCCATCGACATCATACGCTCTACTGAAATAGATTTTCGGCTGTTTCCTAGATTGAAGTAGCCTTTCGTCGCCCTACCAAACGAAAGTTTTCAAACAGCTTGCCCTACTGAAATACCAAAGGTGCGCTCCGCCCGGTAACTACGAAATGGGTTTGCCTCAACTTTGACCTCCTTCACCTAGCGACTCCCGAGCCTATTGAGTCCCTATATGTCCTCAGAAATCCCGTTAGCCTACAAACTATCCACAGTATTGACAGTCTTCAATATATGTATATTATGAAGAAGGCTGAGGGCTTGGTTCCAAAGTTCTGTGTAAAATTCCTCAGCTCTTACTTTTCTCTTATCTTACGTGTGAGGATTACAGTTTCTCTTCATAATTTGATCTATGCTTATTGCCTCTGACAAATTATACTCATTAAGGAGCTGTGGTAGTAGGTAATAGGAAGGAAGAGCCACATAGCAAAATCAAAATAAAAATTAGTTGTCGTTATTAATTTCTTTCCATTTTTTAATCTTTAATATGCAAAATATTGAGCAAATGTCCTGACTCTGCCTTGTCTAGAACACATATATCTGCATGGTCTAATTAATATGTTTGCCCATTGCAGATAGAAGATCGTGCTTCTGTGCCTCTGATTTTGGTTTGCCCTACTCACGATATCCATTCTCTCCAAAATACATTTGCAAATCATGACTACTTTTCGTTCGACTCAAATAAGGTCAGTGTATCCATTTTCTGAAATGATAAAGCAGTAGTAATGGTCTTTTATTATTTGTGTTTAATATTCTTATGCAATGCAAGGATTTAGCAATTAAAGTGATGCCAATGTTAACAATTAAAGTGATGTGTCTTTTATAGTTGTTGACCTACAGGCCAAGAAATCATAATTTTTTTTTTTAGATCTTGTGATTTCTTAGCCAACTGGATTAAGGTTGGTGTTCAAAATCTTAATTTCTTCTTTCAAAGAAAATTCACTTGCTTAGTTATAACAGAAGTAGAACTTTCCATGAACAAGAACTTTTTATCCTTGCACAGCTTTATCAACTACTCTCCTTTTGTAATGCTTCATTACATATTTTTACATGTCAGTTTTGTTAATGGATCACTTGCAAAATGAATACCCAAATGATATAACTAAATGCGTGTTATATGCATATTCTTTACTTTTTATTCTCGTCTTTCACATTTTGGCTCACTTTTAGGTCTGGTTCCTGGAAGAAGAGAAGCTTCCTGTTGTTAGTAGTTCACTAGAAGCACAAAACAAACATAAGATTTTGATGAAGTCACCGTGGGAAATACTCCAAATGCCAGTTGGTTCCGGAGGAGTAATTAGCTTGCTTTCAACAGACAACATTCTAGATAATCTTAGCGAAATGGGCGTGGAGTATATTGAGGTAAATGCTTTACTGTTGAGTTATTACATTGTGTTCTCATGTTAACTGACTGAAGAGGGGAAAGGGGGTAAAAAACAAGTAACCTATCGTTTGCTTAAATACTTGCAAGTTGTTGAAAGATGAATGCCTATTTCAGTGAAGCGCAACATACATAATAGCCTGCATAATATTTATCCCACAAATCTTCTTTTTAAACGAATTCAGGGGGTTTATCATTTTTAATTTTCTGTTATCCATTTTAAATATTTGAATGGTTGTCTTGCCCAGTCAATCTACCAGTCCAGTTGGAGGTTTCTTAAGCTTATTGTAAGAGGATTCTTTTTCTCAATACCCTGATGAGAATTGGTCAAGCGTATACCTATGTTACATGGACTCTTCTAAATATATAACATACCCGTCTTCGGCACTTGGATAAGGCCTAAGGGTATGAGATATGACATTTTTAATTGATCATTGCCTATGATGTATATTTAGTAATTCAAGTTTACTATAGAACTATACATTAACACTCATGTTATGAATGGATTACACTATAAAACTTTGTAAGCATCATTTACCCTAAAAAATAAAAGAAATGTATAAATATTTTGCCATGTTTCAGAATCTTTGGCATGAAAATTAGAAGAATCTGACACTTGGATACGTATTCGCACTTGACACTCTCTCCTGAGTCCATGTAACATAGGCGTATAGTATTGTTGTGGTATTTTTTTTTATGGTGATCTTTGTTCATTTCGAGTGGAAGATGCCTGCAGCTTGGTGAAGTCTTTTGGATGCTACATAGGGTTGGCTCAAATCTTTCAAGGATCTTAAACACCTTCTCGACAAGCAAGTAAATGGTCTGATGGTTGGCTGGGATGGCAGCCAATCTGTGGCCTAGGTTAATTATAGAAGGATAAAAAAGAAAGAAAATCTAACCATCGATCTCACAGGTCCGCCCTTCCCTATGAAAAAAAATAAAGAAAAAGGAAAAAGGATAAGAAAGAAAAAATTGGAATAAAAAATGCAAGCATGGATAGAAGATAGTGGTACAGTTGAGCTTTGCCCTGTGTCTTTTTCTTTCCCTATTTTGAAAAAACAAAGCAAGATAAAGCAATTTTCTGGTTGCTTCTGGGAACCAGACCTCCTACGCATTACAAGTTTTCAAGAGAATTCAAATCCCCTTTTTATTAATGATAAACCCCTTAAATAAAGTTCTCTACAACGTTACTTTCCTACAAATAGGGAACAAACCAATCAAATAGGAACATGACTAACAGTCCTAGTCTAATCCAACAGATTTATCCTAGAGAACAATCCTCAACAGAAAGGAAACAAATTTGAGAAACAAAGCAACATGATTCCTAAAAACTAGGAAATCATCAAAATGCTGATACATCTCTTTCCCCTTAAATCTCACCCTCGTCCTCAAGGGTGATATCTGGAAATTGCTCTTTAATCGAGTGCCGTTTTTTTCATGTGGTTTCTGCTGGAGATAATCCTTGCCAATGAATCAAAACCTCTTGTTTTCTCCTTCGAACCCGACGATCAAGAACAGCCAGAGGCATTGGAACTACTCTTTCTTTGTCAAGGGCCAAGGCTGTCATTGGGTAGTTGCTGCTGCACTATGGCACCATCACCAATTTTCTTCTTGAGAAGGGAAACATGGAACACGGGGTGTATTCGAGAACCAATCGGCAAATCAAGCTTATAAGCCACAGCATGAATCTTTTGCAGAAACTTGAAAGGACCATAGTACTGTGCTGTCAACTTATGATTCTTCCCAAGTGACGCAGAAAGTTGCCTATAGGGCTGCAACCTTAAGTACACCATGTTGGCAACTGCAAACTCTCTTTCCCTATGTTTGGAGTCATAAACCTGCTTCATCCTTGTGCCTCCCTGATTTGTTCTTGAATTTCTTTGATGAGAGCGTCTCTCCATTAATTCTTGTTCGACAGCTACAACTTTAGCCGTTCCCGAAATATATGCTATGAGAGAAGTAGGAGGTCATCCATAAACCACCTCAAATGGAGTTCGACCTATTGTTTAATGCCAACTGGTGTTATAACAAAATTCTACCCAGGTTAGCCATTTGATCCAATTCTTAGGTTGCGAACTTGTGAAGCATCTGAGGTACATCTCGATAGTTCCATTAACTACCTCAATTTGTCCCTCGTTTAGGGGTGATAGCTTGAGCTGAAGTTGAAATTGGTGCCGTTTAATTGAAATAACCCCTCCAAAAAGCACTCGTGAAAGCTTGGTCTCTATCACACACAATAGAGTGAGGTATACAATGTAAAAAATATTTGATCAAAGAATACTCGAGCAACCCCTACTGCAGTATATGGATGAGAGATAGCGATGAAGCGTGCATACTTGAACAACATATCCACCACTACAAGGATGGTGGATTTACCATTAGAGAGAGGTAATCCATTAATGAAATCTATTGCAATATCTTCCCACATGTTATTTGGTATAGGAAATGGTTGTAGCCTTGTAGGAGGCCCACTGGTGCTAATTGTTCTTCCTTATGCCTTTGGCAAGTGTCATAGGCTCATGGCTCCATATGCATTCCTTTTTCTCTTTCTCATACCCTTCCTATAGAAGTCAGCCCGACTTCTATGAAAGGTTTTAAGAAATCCTTCATGTGTGTTGCCGTGAAATTGCCCAATGATGTCCTTAATGAGATGGGAATCTTCTGCCAAATATATTTTATCTTTGAAAAACAAAACATCATCTTGCAACCTCCATGGATGCACAGTTTCTCCTTCCTTAATCATTTGCACTAGTTGTTGGATAGTGCGATTAACCTTGGTCTCATCCTGGACTACTTGCATCCAATTGGGTAATGGCATTGAGACGGAAAAATTATTCCCAACTTCATTTGCTTTGTTCTCTCTCCTAGAAAGAGCATCTACAACAGTATTTTCTCTTCCCTTTTTGTACTCCACAATAAAATTGAATCCCTTTAATTTGAATAACCACCTCTGTTGAGCAACTGTTGTGATTTTTTGAGCCCATAAATTTTAAGACTTTGATGATCAGGGCGCGCAATAAACCTACAATCGAGCAAATAAGGTTGCCATTTTTGGACAACCACGACAAGAGCTTGGATTTCCTTCTCATAGGTGGACAATAACAAATGCATTCCATGAAGTGCATGGCTATAAAAAGCAATCGGCCTTTCTTGCATCAAAGTAGCCTCTATGCCGGACCTCAAAGCATCACATTCAATGATGAATGTGTAGGAATGTAAATTTTAGTTTATCATAAATTGTCACATATTCAAACCAAATCAAACCAAACTAAGCTTTTGTCCCAATCAATTGAGGTCGGCTATTCTTTGAATTCATGTTCATAGAGATTAGACGGAGTTTTTGACGTGCTGGCTGTTCCAATCAATTGTCATGTGTCACGAGAGTAAAAAATATATCACAATTATTGGCAAATTAAATATAGCCATGTGTTAAAAGAGTCCCAAATTAAGTGGTACGAACAATAAATATTCTAGTATTCCAAATGAAATCTTAGGCTAATTAAATTAAGCCACTTACATGGGACCTACATGAAATAAAAGTAAATATTTTTTTCTAAATCAAAGTAAAAGTGCATAATTATGTTTAAAATAAATAAAAAATAAATAATTATGTTACTAGATAATTATCTCTTTAAAAGAAGAGATAAATGAGATATAATTATATCACTGAATAGTTATCTATCTTAAAAAATAAATAAAAATAATAATTATAAGCTTAGATAATTATCGTTTTAAAATAATATAAGTCTCTTCGTGACTCTTTACCACACACTCTTATAAATAGGGGTGCCTTGGCCAAAGTCAAAGACCAATTTTTTATATCCATTACTTGGAGGTATCAAACAATTGAGAGAGCTCTGCAGATTAAAGCTTTAAAACCCTAAATCTTTCACTCAAGTTTCATAATCTATTTTGCCAAACTCGATGGATATTTTGCCGTTCGATTCGGGAACACACTATCAAGCGCTCGATTCAATATTCGAAAAGAAGAATCAAAGGATTTATTTCTTTGATTTGGAAATCCTATAAGAGATTGTAATCCATCTTCAAATTCAATAAAATTCAATTTGTTCATACAATTTTTTGTTATGATTTTGGGACTTGAAATTTGTTGTTTACATAATGCCTTAGAGAAATCAGGTAATGCTATGACTAGAGCTTGTGTCATGGCAACTTTGAGTTTGTCGAATGCTTCTTTTGAAGTGGGGCGCCATTTAAAGGCATCTTTCTTTGGCATCTTCGTCAGAGGCCCGGCTATCTTGCCATAATTCGGGATGAATTTTCGATAATAACCAGTCAAGCTTAAAAATCCACGTAAAGCTTTTGGTGATTGAGACTTAGGCCACCCTTGCATTGCTTCAATTTTTTCAGGATCGCCCACACCCGTACTAGAAATGACATGGCCTAGGTGATTGATTTCTTTTTTTTTTTTTGGATAGTTAAGTGGGGAAGGGGACCCTAGGGCTTGAACCCTGGGTGGAAGTGGGGCATTTGCAGCTCCTGGCCATCGGAGCTAGCCACCACTTCTAGGTGATTGATTTTCCTTTAGCCAAACTGACATTTTTCTAACATAACATACAACTGATGAAGTTTTAAAACTCAAAATAAAGCCTCTAAATGACTCATATGTTCAGCCCACGTTTTGCTGTAATGCTGTATATTAAAATGTCATCAAAGAAAACTAGAACAAATTTTCTCAAGTAAGCTTTGAGTATCTCATTTCATAAGAGACTGAAATGTCGAAGGCGCATTGGTGACACTGAACGGCATTACTACGAACTCGTAGTGACCTTGGTGAGTTCAAAAAGCAGTTTTCTTCCCGTCACTTTGGTGCACTCTAATCTGATGGTAACCAGACTGCAAACACAATTTGGAGAAGAACTGTGCACCATTTAATTCATCCAAGCTCATCAATCACTGGAATCGGAAACTTATTTTTGATTGTGATCTGATTAAAGCTCAATAATCGATACACATTCGCCAAGTCCCATCATACTTTTTAACCGAAATAACAGGAGAAGAGTATGGGTTGTTGCTTGGTCGAATCATGCATGAAGAAAGCATGTCAGCAATTAAACGTTTCAATTTCTATTTTTTGGAAGTAGGGGTATCGATAGGGCTTGACAGACACATGACCTTGGTCGGGCTGCAAGTGAATTCTGTGATCCTGCGCATGTTTTGGGGGAAGGCCCTTCAATGCAACCGACACCACCTTATATTTTTTGAGGAGTTGCTGCACTTGTGAATGCACAACAGAACCAGCAGGTTGCCTTTGCGGGACCTTCATGAAGTACAATTGAAGCAAAACTCCTGATATCTTCTGAAGTTGTCAACCCCTGCAGAGTCACCTCCCTTCCTGCCACCAGAAACTTCATCTTTAGTTTAGAAAAGTCAATGGGTCCCAAAGTTCCTAACCACTGAGCCCCCAAAACAATATCATAACCCTCAAGTGGCAATAAATAAAAGTCTACATCAACAGTAGTCCCTCCATATCATTGGTTGTGCACAGCTTTTCCTAGATATAATTGGGTATTTGCACCTTTACCTGGGCTAATAAATCTCTCTCCTGAAGCTACCATGACCTCTGCCTTCCCATTTGCATTTGTGGCTGCAACCCAATTCTTTTTGCCAACCTTTCACACACAAAGTTATGTGCGCTCCCAGAATCAATGAGCATTGTGACCCTGCTCTGGTTGAGACTAGGGGTGTAATTTGGGCCCGGCCGTGGACCGGGCGAGCTCCCGCCAACTTTTCGGGCCGGGTTTTTTCCTCCGAGGGTCGGCCCAGGCCTTGGGGGCAAAGGGTTCGAGCTCGGGCTTGGGCGGGCCTGGCTTAATATATATATATATAGAGAGAGAGAGGGAGAGAGACAGAAAGAGAGTGGGAGAGCGGCGGTGAGGGGGGTCGCCGGCAGTGGCATTGCCGCTGGCCGGCGGTGGTGGCTGCGGCGGCCTGAGGCGTTGGGTGGAGTGGCATTGTGGAATAGGCAAACGACAACGCCACACGCCCACACCAAACGACAACGCAAACAGAGAGAGGGAGGGGCGGCGGGTGGAATGGCGTCGGCGGGAGGTGGGCCAGGTGGCGCCGAGGTTGGCGTCGCTGGTGGCGGTACGTCAGCGCCAGTGAAGTAGCAGCGG
>JAOTRH010000026.1:4124511-4137060 GCA_034768845.1 Heliamphora exappendiculata | reverse complement strand
TTTGCATATATTTAATATTCGTTGTTTTGATTCATTAGAGAGTGCGATCTTATATGGGTCTATATTCTCGGTGAGTTGGATAGTGTATTATTTATATAGAAAATATTAATTATTGGCGAAATCCACGTCTCGAATAATAGGGATTGACGATACCCCCTTAAGGATGCTTATAAGTTTTGACCAGACCAAACCCTACAGGTAGATTTAATTATCCAGCGGTCAAATAAGTTAAGCAAAAATGCTTAAGTTATATCAAGATACCGATTAAATTAAATTGTTAGTAATTAAATTTAATTGACGGGTATCACGAATCTTAACGTATGGAGAAATGGTAAGTATTTAATAGAAAGAGTTTAATGCAAGAAGGTCTTGAGATTATGGGTCAGAGTGCAATTACAGTTTTTTAGTAGTGTGAACTGTAATTCAGTATTTTATGAAAATTGTAGAAATTGCTGCATGTCTTTTCATAATTGCAAAAACCGCTGGTAGGTATCTGTGCTCCACTGGAAGTCTAACTCATAATTACTCCTCAGGTCCCTGTTGTAGCCCTATATATACGCGGGTAGGCTGAACCAGTTTGAGATGATAGATCATATCTCATATATTATTATGATATTATTTTTATCTTTCAAGACTTAAATATATCGGGGTTCTGCTAGTACGAGTTCTCAGAGGATCGTAGTGCACACTACGTTCGAGGATCGCGTATGGGAATACAGTAGAAGATCTGACTGGAGATTCAACTCAGAATCAAGTCGTAGTTGAAGATTAGATCAATGAAAGGTATTCTTCTAAATTAACTTTGGTTGCACGGATTTATTTTGATTGTTCGACGTTAAATTTTTTTATCTAGAGCCATTTTCGCGCGTTTACCCGTCTAGTTAATTTTTTACCGTTAATTATTTTTCATAAACAATGATCTTGGCAGTTTGCCTCCAACAAATTGGTATCAGAGCCATTTTATTTTTTGTTTACGGTTATCGGGGTCAGGTAGATTTAAAATTGTTGCTAACTTTATTTTGCAGGCGTTTTAATTTCGATTTTTTGATCATTCTTTATTTTCATGTTTGATTAAATGCGTGGATGATGATTTAATTATTATTTTTAATCACGGGGGTTGACCGTGATAGATTAATTGATTGTGAACTCCACGGAGACATAAGATCAATGTAAAAATTATTATTTTTTGGTTTCTTATTCTTGTATTTTTTTTTATTTTATGTAACCGAGAAAAATAAATAAATAAGAAGAACAAAGAACAAGTGAAAGAACGAAGGTGGTGGCAACCGGCGGTGGTTGGCGGCGGCAACCAGTTTTTTTATTTCTTTGCAATATTTTTTTTCCTTTCGAATTTTTTCTGGTTAAATAAAAAAAAAGAGGAGAAAAGAAGATGAGCCGCCAGCGCAACTCCAAACAGCCGATCCAAGAAATGGCGCAGCAAGCAAAAGCGCCAAACATGGCGCAAGGCAAACTGGAGCTTCGGTTTTCCAAATAAGCGCCCAAACGTGCCGCCGGTTCCCAACAGTGTGTTGATCTCCAAGTGGTTTTGCAATTCCCAATCCCAGGCGCCAAACCAAGTTGTTTCAGCAATTCCACAAGTGGCGCAGATACACAAACAGCAGTAGCACTGTTTTCTCAAACTGTTTCACGCGGTTTCCACGGCGCATACATAACAGCGGCGTGTTTTTGTGCTTTTTCAAAAGCAAGTTGATTCAAACACAGGGATTTCCAAATAGTGGGTGGGATCTGTCCCACAGGCGCTATTAATAGCAAACTGGGCGCAATTATTTTTTGATCAATGTGTTGCAAACATAAAGCGCAAATTCCGGCGCAAGTTTTTTTTTCCAAGCTGGTTGTGATTCCAAAAGCCAAATGAGGAACTGTCTGAAGCAAACCGTGGCGCAAAATGAAGTGAATCTGTGTGATTTTAGGTGCAAAATCCTACGGAATATAAGCTGGATTCCAAACGCAAACAGTGAAGCAACAGTTTCCTAATAGAACACTGTTTCGGATATCCCAAGCAGCAACAGCGTACTATAGCGGTTTTTTTTGTGGAGCTAAATTTTGATAAGTTTTATTAGATAAAATCAAAGAATCCTAATGCAACCGGAAAAACTTGAATTCTGTTTAAACAGAAAGACTGGAAACTTATCTTCAACAGGATACTAAAATTCTATAGAGTTTCGATATGATCATAAAACTGAGATATTTATTTATCTTGCATTTAATTTTTATTAACTGCGTGGATGATATATATTAGTTTTATTTATCATGTTAATTTAATTAATTCGAATATTCGATTTTAATTAAAATATTTTGTAATAAAAAATAAAATTAGTTTTTTTAATTAATTAATTTTAATTTAATGAAAAAACTTTAGATATTTTATTTTTTACAAAATATCACCTTCAAAGATGATTTTTTTTAAAAATAAGATATCTTTGAAAAATGTAAGAATTTATTCTGAATTTTGAATTAAATGAAAAAATATTTAATCGAAATAAATTATTATTTTTCAAAAAATGTGAAACAAAAAATGAAATAAATAAATGCTTTTAATCATTATCTTAGTTGAAAATCTAGAAGAAAAACTGGGCATTTATTAAATTTATTTGTTACGCATTTAAACACGAAAAGATGGTTTGATAAATTAAAATCTTTAGAATCGTGTACACGAAAAAATGTTTTATTCTTTCAGATCATGTGATTTTCGAAAGATGGTTTGATAAACCAAAATCTTTGGTATCGTGTACACGGAAAGACGTTTGATTCTTTCAGATCATGTGACTTTTGAAATTAATAAATTTATTTAAATTAAACGAATTTTTATAATCCTAAAAAATATTTTAAAAATTTAAGTGGGTAAGAAAGTTTATTCACAGATAAATCTCGCGGTCTCCATCACTAGTTTGTAGGCGATGCAATTAAACCCTGTGTGTCGAAAGTAAGGCATTCCTCCCCAACGGACAGATTAATTGTGGTATCGCCGGTACAAACCTCATTTAGGGATAATTCTGAATAATTATTAGTGTGGATTACTTCTCCAACTGATGAGTTCATTGCAAAGCGATTAATTTGGGATTATGTGATGGTTAACACTTAAGTGTATATAATAGTATCCTCTCAAACTGAGTTACTACTATTATATACTGGACCAAAACTATGTCAGCTATTTAATTTTACTTGGCATGGTAATTTACCTAGATAGTAAAATTAAAAAAAATTGACATGTCTGATCTTATAATGGATAGTAGACGTCCATCCAACGTGGAATGCTATTCATAGGTTACCAGGCTGCTGGCGAATTAATTTTAAAATGGTAGAGGGAACCAAATTAAAATGAATTCAAAGTTTTACTCATCATAATTAACGGTTTTTTAATTATGTGATTCTCAGAATTAAAATGGATTTCAACCCACTCGCTTCTATACTCAAAGAAAACAAACTAACGGGACCAAATTTTGTTAACTGGAAATATACATTAGATATAGCATTAACTACAAATGGTATTCTTTCAATACCAGAAAATGTGTCTGTTTCAGAAAAAAGTTCTTCCTCGGGACCGAAAGGCACGAAGAAGAAAAATGTTCAGAAGTAGAGACATGGTTTCCAGGGTAGTTAGTGGGCCACGGACTAGTGTGAAAAAGTCAAAAGGCAGATGTTTTCACTGCAACCAGACCCGGCAAAGGAAAAAGCTATGTCAAGTATCTCTCAGAAAGCAGAACAAACAGGGTAATTTCTGTTCACTGGTTATGGAAACATATTTAGCAGTGTTACCTACCGGTAATTGGTATGTAGATGCGGGAGCCACTAATCATATCTGCAATTCATTGTAAGAGTTCTAGAAAACTCGACAACTTAGTGATGGGGAGATTTACCTGTATATAGGCAATAATAAAAAGGTAACAGCAGTTGTAGTAGGAGATGTCACTCTCAGTTTTGGTAGAGATCGAGTTTTAATATTGAGAGATTTTCTTTATGTACCTGCTATTAGAAGGAACTTAGTTTCTATTTTTGGATTGGCTAAAAATAGATATTTAGTTTATTTTAATAACTCTATGGTTATTAAGGATTATATATGGGTTATCTGTTTTGGCACATTGGTGGATGATCTTTATATTATTACTCCAATCTCCCCTACACTGCAACTTACCATATAAGAGAAAGTTTCTTTCTTTAATGAACCAAACGCTTATTTGGCACTTACGCTTGGATCATATTAATCTAAAAAGGATAAACAGACTTGTAGAAGATGGACCTTTGAGTTCATTGGAAGTGGAGGCACTTCTTGTCTGTGAATCTTGCTTAGAGGGTAAGATGACCAAAAGGCCTTTTTTGGCCAAAGGCTATAGAACTAAAGAACCATTTGAGCTGGTTAATTCTGATGTATGTGGTCCTACGACAATCCGGGCTAGAGGTGGCTTTGAGTTCTTCGTCAGTTTTATTGATGACTACTCAAGATATAGATACATTTACTTGATGTACGATAAGTCAAAATACTTTGAGAAATTTAAAGAATTCAAGACGGAGGTGGAGAAGCGTCTGGGTAAAATTATCAAATCACTACGATCCGATCGTGGCGGGGAATACCTCTTTGGGGAGTTTAAGAACTACTAGTCATCAGAGGGGATTACATCCCAGTTGAATGCACCTGGGACTCCACAACAAAATGGTGTAGCAGAAAGAAGGAATATGACTCTTATAAAAATGGTAAGGTCAATGATGAGTTATTCAGGTTTACTAGATTTGTTTTGGAGACTTGCTTTAGAAACAACAACTTATATTCTAAACATGGTACCTTCTAAGCCAGTACCTTCTACTCCTACAGAATTGTGGACCGGGCATAAGCTTAACTGAAACACATTCGGATTTGGGGGTGTCCAGCGCATGTGCTGAAAGGGAACGCAGGTAAGTTGGAACCGAGGATGGAAGTCTATTTTTTTGTGGGATATCCCAAGAGAATGAAGGGTGGTCTATTTTATAATCATAAGGATCAGAAGGTCATTGTTAGCACCAATGCCCGATTCTTAGAAGAGGATTATATTATGGATCACAGGCCCAAAAGCAATATTATTCTGAAAGAACTGAGAGGTAATACCAGTAGAATGGAAGAGGAATCACAAGTCAATGATATTCCATTATCTCGTCGTAGTGGGAGGATTATCGTGACAGGTGCAAATCAAGAACAAGGTGTTGATGCACAGAGTTCAGATTATGTACAGCCTATTACTGCTAGTACACAGACACAGGTAGTGACTCGTCGTAGTGGGAGGGTTGTTCATCAACCTGACCGGTATATGTTCTTGGGAGAGTCTTTTGACAAGATCCCGGCAGAACAGGATACCGAGTCCTGTAACTACAATGAAGCACTACAAGAACAAGATGTAGATCTTTGGCAAAAGGCAATGAATTCAGAGATAAAATCCATGTATTCCAATTAGGTCTAGAAACTTGTAGAACCACCTGAAGGGATAAAACCCATTGGATATAAGTACATCTATAAGAGGAAGATATGAGTAGATGGGAAGGTTGAAACCTTCAAAAAGCTAGGTTTGTTGCCAAAGGGTTCACTCAGAAAGAAGGGATTGACTATGAGGAAAACTTTTTACCGGTAGCCATACTTAAGTCTATCTGGATTCTCTTTTAGCTTCTCGAGACTACTCCCTTTCCGGGGCCACACAACCCAAGACCGGTCACCCAGCCTTGTAATAGTATGGGAGTTGGACTGCCTCTTACCGTCCAGAAACGATGGTGGATCGTCCCAGTCTCTTTTCGATAAACAGATTTGATCTTGACCGACTCAGACTGTGCATTTGCATTAACGTTAAGCGGGTCGAATGCTGACCTCGTGTTTTTGTCTTAGCTTCAGGGCTGGAATCTAAATTATCAATGAGAAATAGATCTCTCTGGACTTTTTCTCTGGACTTTTACAAAAATTTTCAAGTGGAAATCTTCGCATTCCTACCTCTCAAGCCAACATTCGATCTAACTAAGACAATATCCGGTCCGCAATACGTTGCGGAGCCTTCGGCCGTGAGAGGGTCTTTTGGCTTCCTCAGGGCCGTGTGAAGCAACGCTTGCTTTAGCAGCCACGTGAGAACCCAAGGCAGACGAGAATAGATAAATAAGAAAATTCCATTCCAAATCCGGCCCCTTCTAACATTTCTAGTACCAACTAATTCATTCGGGCGAGACATCTTACGATGTCATGATGCGCCCATTCCTATGGCCATTCCTTTAATACTTCTGGCTCTCGGGAGGCTGATAGCAGGATACTTAAAAAAATGGTAAGATTTGCCGAAGAAAAAGGTGGGGGGCAGAAGGATGCCTTCTGAGGGGATAGTCTGAGTCTCTGCTATGGCCCTATCATAGGCAGCAGAGGCTCCAGACGCTACAAGAAATATCTTCGATCTCGTTACAAACCAAAGAAAGCCGCAATTCATAGGCGAGACTCTAACCGCAATTGCAGGAATAGATGGAGTGACACCAGACCGCTCGTGCCCGCCCATTTTGTCTCGCCCTAAATGGAATGGCTCTCTTAGTTACGCTGCGCCCCGACCCGAGTCCCCACGTCCGCTTTTCTCCGCCCGCATTTTGGATTCCGGTGGATCAATGGGTTGCCGCACCGGCCTCAGATCTCGGGCTAGTTTCCATAGACCAGTGAGTAGAGTGCTTTCTGGATACCTTTCCATGCTTTAACAAGCCAGCGACGCACCTTGCTCTTATAAGCAAGTAGCTTTGATTTTGGAATAAGCTGGAATAGAAAGAAAAGCAGAAAATAGGTGGGCTCGGCCGGCTTTAAGCAACCTTCGCATTTCCTGCTGAGATCCCAAGTCTCCAAGTGGGCCCTCTTGGCCAGTAATAGCCTTTCTCTTCCTTTTGGGTCGCTTAGCCCCTCTCACCTTTCTAGCCTGCCTTGTGTTGCTAGGAAATGGCTAAGCCTTTTGGTTGATGGAGGAAAACAGCGGGGATGTCCCAATCAAGGGCTTTCAACCAACCATGGTTGAAGATTAAAGCTATCTTTGCTTTCGCTTTCGCTTTCGCTTTACGTACCGGCGATAGCTAAAACAGGAATTTCCCTCAACTCCTCACCAACGGGCTACAGGGGGAGAATAAGGTCTGAGACAAGCAGTTCAAATTCAACCCAACTAGGACTGCGATTGCAGTTTTCTTTAGGAAGTCCCATAGCTGTGAGGCTTAACAGAAAAAGAAAACGGTGAGTGACCATTGTTTTCTTGTAGTTGCCAGACGTCAGTGACCTTGCCGAGTCCGATAGGTTGCCCAATGGTGCGAGTGTTAGTTAGCACCCTTGCCCCGCGCGCGCCCTAGCGAAGCGATCTCAGAATTGATTGATCTTTCTAAGGCTTTTCGTATGAAGTTGACCTGATCAATAAGAGGAAGTCAGACTTTTGACTGCATTTTTCTTCGTTTGTATCTCATTCCACTCTCGAGCAAGGGTTTTCCGCTGCCGAACATTGATTTGCTCGTGGACAAGACTATTGTGAAAGTCTGCCTACTACTCGACAATCCCTATGGAGCATACTCAGCTTATCCATTGCTACACATTTCGATGACAAAATTTGGCAAATGAACGTCAAGACAGCTTTCCTTAAATGAAAGTCTTAAACGAGTGTATCTATATGACGAGTGTATCTATATGATACAACCAGATAGATTCATTGCAAAGGGACAGGCACACATGTTGTGTAAGCTTATGAGATCTATTTATGAGCTTAAGTAGGCATCGAGGTCTTGAAACAGTCGGTTTGATCAAGTTATAAAGTCTTATGATTTTGATCAAAGTTCGGATGAGTCCTATGTGTACAAGAAGCGTGACGGAAGCGTGGCAATCTTTCTAGTACTTTATGTAGACGATATCTTGCTCATCAAAAATGATGTGGAGGCATTATCTACGGTTAAAGTATGGTTATCTGGGCAGTTCGATATGAAGGACTTGGAAGAAGCGAGTCACATCATTGGGATTAAGTTTGTGTGAGATCAAAAATAAAAGATGTTGGACTTATCACAAGCAAAGTATATTAATGATATCCTTGCTCATTTTAGCATGCAGGATTCCAAGAATTGGTTTCTCCCTTTCAGGCATGGAATCACTCTATCCAAGGATTAGTGTCCTAGGACACCTGATGAGATAGAGAGGATGAAGGTGGTTCCTTATGCTTCGGCTGTAGGAAGCCTCATGTATGCTATGCTTTGCACTAGACCCGACATCTGCTTTACTGTTGACATGGTTAGCATATATCAGTCTAATCCAAGGCAGGAGTATTGGACTGCGATAATGAATATAATCAAGTGCCTAAAAAGGACTAAGGATTATATGTTAGTTTACCAGGCAGATAGTCTAGTACCTTTGGGGTACGTAGACTCAGGTTTCTAGTTAGACATAGAGCTTGCATCAGGAGACAACCTTGCCGATCCTTTACAAAGAGCTTACCGGCTAAGACTTTTGATAGTCATGTAGAGGGCATGGGAGTCAGATATATGGCAACATAATTTTGAGAATAAGTGAGAGATTGTTAGGGTTAGTATACTGAAAACCATGTTTTTCGTATTTATTTTTATTTTTAATTTTACGAGAATCTTTATGAGTATTGCATGTGTATCATTTTTGTGATATGTATGGATGCCCAATATTCTGTGTAGTATTTAATCTGGTGTGTAGAGTACAGCTTACACACAAAAGATCAAATTTTAGGTTCTTGCAGAATATAAGTTTCATGTTCACAATTTAGATGGAAATAGACATACTATTGGTACGACTGTAGCACAGAGTTTTTGTAGGCCTGTCTTGATTATGGGGAATAGATATTAGTATCGTCTATTGTTTCGACTCTCTATGCTAGTACACTTTGTGCGTATTGAACGAGACATTTTGGGTAATTAATTTTGTACTGACTATATAAATTAATTCACACCCTAAGATTATTATGAATAGTGTTTATCCTCTTAATCTTGAAATTATTATTGATTTGCATATATTTAATATTCATTATTTTGATTCATTAGAGGATGCGATCTTATATGGGTCTATAATCCCGGTGAGTTGGATAGCGGTATTATTTATATGGCAAATATTAATTATTGATAGAATTCACGTTCCGAATGATCGATATTGACAGTACCCCCTTAAGGATGCTTATAAGTTTTGACCGGACCAAATCCTACAGGTGGATTTAATTATCCGACGGTCAAATAAGTTAAGCGGAAGGGTTTAAGAAATATCAAGATGCCGATTAAATTAAATTATCAGTAATTAAATTTAATTGACGGGTATTGAAAATCTTAACGTGGGGAGAAATGGTAAGCATTTAATAACAGATGCTTAATGCAAGAAGGTCTTGAGATTATGGGTCAGAGTGCAATTACAGTTCTTCTGTTGTGTGAACTGTAATTCAGTATTTTATAAAAATTGTAGAAATCACTACACGTCTTTCCATAATTACAGAAACCGCTGGTAGGTATCTGTGTTCCACTGGAAGTCTAACTCATAATTACTCATCAGGTCCCTGTTGTAGCTCTATATATACGCGGGTAAGCTGTACCAGTTTGAGATGATAGATCATATCTCATATATTATTATGATATTATTTTTATCTTTCAAGATCTAAATATATCGGGGTTCTGCCAGTACGAGTTCTCAGAGAATCGTAATCCACACTACATCCGAGGATCGCATAAGGGAATACAGTAGAAGATCTGACTGGAGTTTCAACTCGAAATCAAGTCGTAGTTGAAGATTAAATCGATAAATGGTATTCTTCTAAATTAACTTTGGTTGCATGGGTTTATTTTGATCGTTCGACGTCAAATTTTTATATCTAGAGCCCGTTTCGGCATTTGCCCGTCCAGTTAATTTTTTACCGTTAATCGTTTTTCAAAAACAATGATCTTGGTAGTTTTTCCTCCAATAGAGAAGTTGATGGAATAGATGCAAACTCAAAATGAGTAGAAGAAGGAACAAGAGAGGGACCAAAGGAGGGTCCAGGAGCATCTGGTCTGGTGGAAGGTGTAGTAGATGATCCAAAATCAATGCGAATAGGGGAAATGTCATAGGGATGATTTCTGGTGGCAGAAGAAGTACCACGATGGGTGGCCTAGATACCATCAACTTTTAAAATTTGTATATGTTTTAGGGTGGACGGCCCATAAAGGTCATGTTTGGAAAAAGCAACGACCTTTTCTTCAGAAAGATTGACACCAAAGTGTCGAAAAACTTTAGTGAGAAACATTGCATGGGGGAGAGAGAAATTGGACTTCCGATGAGACTGAAGCATGTCAGAGATGAATAAAAAATAAAGATCTAGTTTTTTTTGTTCAATGATACACCACATGACAAAAATGTGCATGTAAGTAACATCATCGAACTTTTCCATCTGGGGCAAAAAGATGTGGTTAACCATATGGTGAAGGATGAGCATTTCGGGCTTTAAAGAGTTGGCCTCCAAGGGTTTTGAGCGTTCAATTTTCTCTACCTCAAACATTTGCTTCACTGCATCGTGAAAAAAGAATTCATCGATTTCGATGGATCTCTTGTTCGCTTTGCAAGAGACAAATATTTCACCATCTGGAATACAAAGAATCTCATTGAGAACACCAAAGGTTAAATGTATGTCAGTACCATTTACTTAGGAGGTAATGGTAGTACAGGGAATAGATAAGATGTGAAAGTACGCATAGAAAAGTTTCACTAGAGTAGGATAATGAGGGTCTTAGATTTGAAGTAACCTCTCCCAACCAAGTTTAGAAAAAAAATCTTTGAATTTCATATCAATGGAATCAAAATATGCGTAATCTTTGAATTTCGATCGTCGAAGATCCCATCGCCGTCGTCATCATCATTGTCGATGTCTTTCGCTTCTT
The DNA here is from genome assembly GCA_034768845.1 of Heliamphora exappendiculata. NCBI lineage: Eukaryota > Viridiplantae > Streptophyta > Magnoliopsida > Ericales > Sarraceniaceae > Heliamphora > Heliamphora exappendiculata. The sequence goes on along the minus strand of JAOTRH010000026.1, from coordinate 4,126,182 downwards.
TTGAGCCCTAGTGTTTGAATGGCCCTCATCTTGCCTCTTGTTACCCTTGCTCATAGCTCGTGGTCATTTTGATCGAGGAAGTTGATCGAAGAAGGGGGGAGAGATGGGGTCGACTCATTTTTTCGAATGGGGGAAAAACCGTGGGAGACGATTAGTTTTATAGAGAGAGCGAAATAACACAACTGGTGGGGATCAGCTCCTTTTAAATAGGTAAAATATTTGTGTCGAAACAAATGGCATTTGAGTCGACACGATTCTTCGTGAGTGGGGGTGTCCAAAAATAGAATTTATGTCGAAACTTTTTCAAGAAGGGTCGACACTTTCGGCCAGTTGAGTCGACACGTTTAAACATTGGGTCGACCCAAATTTACCGAGAGCATGAAGTCGAAATTGAGTCGACACTATATAGAGTCGTGTAGACACTTTTCCAACAATGTCTCTCCTATATAGCTTTGAGTCAGCTCAAACACACGTGTCGACACTTTTTCAAGTAGGGTCAACACATTTCACATATCATTATAGGATATAAAAAGCATTGAAATGTATTGAACAGACATGGTTAGTATGACGTTTTAATCATCCATTAGGAGTACATAACATACCAAGTTCTCTTTTTATGTAGCATATTATTTCTTTATTTAATGGTTTAGTGAATATATCAGCGAGTTGGTAATCTGTGCCTACGAATTCAAGTTCAATGTTACCCTTTTGTACATGATCTCTAATAAAGTGATGTCTAATCTCAATGTACTTTGTTTTAGATTGCTGTATAGGGTTCTTGGATTTATTAATATCACTAGTGTCATCACATTTGATAGGAATATGATCTAAGCAAAAACTATAGTCTTCTAGTTATTTTTTCATCTAAAAAACTTATGCACACCAGCTACCAACTACTATGTACTCAACCTCAGCTGTAGATAAAGCTACTGAGTTCTGTTTCTTGCTAAACCATGAGATTAATTAGTGTATTTGGAATTGACATGTTCCACTTGTACTCTTTCTATCTACTTTAGATTCGGCAAAGTTAGCATCAGAATAGCCAAATAACTCAAAGGCTATTACTCTAGGATAGAACAATCTTATGTTTTGTGTACCTAAAAGGTATCTAAAGATGCGCTTAATAGTGGTTACATGTGATTCTTTAAGATTAGATTAAAATCTAGCACACATGCAAACGCTAAACATAATATCCAAACTGTTAGGGTTGGTATACTGAAAATCATATTTTTAGTATTTAATTTTATTTTAATAAAATTAATTTTCTATTTTTATGAGAATCTTTATGAGCAATGTATGTATATCATTTCTTTCATATGCGTGGATGTCCGATATTCTGTATAGTAGTTAATCTAGTATGTAGAGTACAGTTTACACACAGAAGATCAGATTTTAGGTTATTACAGAATATAAGTTTTATGTTCACAATTCAGATGGAAATGGACATACTATCGGCACGATGTGGCACAGAGTTTTAGTAGACCTGCTTTGGTTACGGGAAACAGATAATAGCGTCGTCTATTATTTCGACTCTCTGTGTCAGTACACTTTGTGTGTATTGAATGGGACATTTGGGGTAATTAGTTTTGTACTAACTATATAAATTAATTCACACCCCAAGGTTATTATGAATAGTGTTTATCCTCTTAATCCTGAAATAATTATTGATTT
>JAOTRH010000026.1:4090299-4104794 GCA_034768845.1 Heliamphora exappendiculata | reverse complement strand
TATTTTTTTAGACCTTTGACTGAAATCCCATTTATCTTATGTGGTTTACCCCCCCCCCCCCCCTGCCGCCCGCCCCCCAAAAAAATAAATAAATAAATAGATCTTTTCTTGGCTTTGTTGAGGTGATGAGAAACCTGTTTTAATTATGATATATGTAGAGTAATTCAACTTTTAGTTGAGCATCTATTCTAGTCATGAGCACATATGTTTTTTGGTTTATTTGTATCGTGGCCTCTGAGTTACTTTCTTAGAGCTACAAATCCAAGCTGTCAAATTAATAGCTTGAGCTTTACTCGAGCTTGGGCTCATTCAGTCGGCTAATGGACCAAACTCGGTCATCATGTTCAAGAGCTCTTATTAAATGAGTCTAAGCAGGACCGAGATTAGATTGCGAACTAGTAGAAAGAGGCCACATAATTTTCATTGAATTCTGGAGTTATTTGTGATGTTCACAGCTTCTTCCCATGATACATCAAATGATGTCTTAAATCATTTATTTCAACAACGAGGTGAAGTTTGTGTATTAATTTTTGTTCCTGTTTTTGAGACAATAATGAACTTTGCAGTTTGCATTGATTACTGATGGAACATTGATAAGTCGTTGCATTCTTTAATATATTTCACCCATCAATGAACCAGAGGCATGTTGACTTGGAAGCCCAAGTAGTCTGCTAGTCAATGCTCTAACTGCTGCATGTTAGCTTCATTTGATCTCAAAGACTCAAACTGAGCTTAAAACTTCATCTTAGGGTGATGAGCTTGAGCTTAAGCAAGCTAGCACTTGGTTCAGCTCGGTTTTATTTATTTATTTACCATAACTGCCACTTACCTGGAATATTTTTAATGGCGTAATTCTTATTCCTCCTGAGTTTGTGATGATGCGTAACTTCTTGTTTCATGGTCATAAATGTTATCTGTTGCACTGAAGCCTTTATCATTTGGTTTATTGTCACGTTTTGTGAATTATCAATGCCTAGGTTCTTTTTTTTTTTCATCTTATAAAAGTTTCCCTTTAAAATTTACTTTTTATGCAGCCTGTACAATAACATACACCGTCCAAGCAAATTGACTGTGGGAGCAGATTTCCATTGTTTTAAATACAAAATTGAACCAAAATGGGAAGACCCTGTTTGTGCTAATGGAGGGAAGTGGACTGCAAGCTTTGCTAGGGGAAAATCTGACACTTGTTGGCTGTATACGGTACGGTTAGACCATACTTAATCTAAACTCTAATTCCCCTCTAATTTTCTCCTGAATTTTCCTGTAGTTACTGGCAATGATTGGAGAGCAGTTTGATCATGGAGATGAAATCTGTGGTGCAGTTGTCAATATCAGAAATAGGCAGGACAAAATATCGCTGTGGACCAAGAACGCTGCAAATGAAGCTGCTCAGGTAGTTGCTTTTAAATAAGTAAATCTACCTGTATTTCTCATATTTCCCTTCTATTTTTTCCTTGTATCATTTGTCATTCTCTATACGCAATGGAGCAATGGCTCATGTGACCAGTGATAGAATTGACCGTCTGAATGGTTTTCATCACCAATGAGGAAGAGCAAATAAAAGTAACTATCAAAGTGGACAGACACCTTAACCTTTTGATAATCTTCATTAAATTTATTACTATTTTCTTTAGGTGGGGTGGGTTCACGTAGCTGTTGTTAAGCTATTAACATTCTCTCTGTTTTCATTGGTTTATTGGTGTTCTGTAATTCCACATTTGTAGATGATTGGATTGATCAACAGTAGGGATAGCTCTGCAAGGAAATATTTACATTGGTATAGCATTGATAAATAAAGATTTGAATGGGGTTGTTCAGTTCTAGCACTTAGTGAAATTTATTCCATTTGACTTGAGGTATTGAAAGAACTTCCTTTCTCTATCACTGTGACTGTATATTTCTGCGTCAGTAACTTGGTTGATGTTATATTCCAATGTTGTGGATTTGATCATTGGATCTAGAGGAACAAATACAAAGGTTTTGATGCAGAGGGATGCCAACTATTTACCAGCCTTTTCGACTAGGATGATGAGATGGTATGATATGAAATTTGACCATTGATGAAGTGGTAAATCCGTCATACTGTAAGGTTTGTTTGTTTTTCTTGATATGAAATAAGAGGGTATACAAGGGTAACAAGATATATAATACTATCGGATATAAGTTGAGATATATAATACTTATGAGAAGAGATGGGATTATATATACTCTAGGCCCGTATATGCTATCCTTTTTTATATCAGGATATATTGTTAGATAAGAGAATATGAATAAATTGTAGCCTTCAAATGAAGGATGAAGCCATTTTCAATGATGGGGGATATGTAATATTATGGGGGAGATGGTGCTACATATCCCACCATTTGGAAGGATATAATATCCCAAGGGGTGTCATATCAAACACTTACAATAAAACAAACGCGGGATATAAGAAAAAGTATTTGACAAAAAAAAATATTGGCACCCACATGTTTTCAATCCTCGTCTATCCGGTCAAATGGCCATATCCCTTAATACCCCAAACAAACAGGCCAGGTCATTTGTTGAGCTGGAGGAGGATATAATATCCCAAGGGGTGTTAGATCCAAAACTTGTGATAAAACAAACACGGGATAGAAGAGAAAGAAGTAGACAAAATAATTTCAACCCTCATATATCCGGTCAAATGGCCATATCCCTTGTATACCCCAAACAGGTCATCTGCGGTGCTGGAGGAGGATAGGATTCGGGATGCTTCTTGAGAGGTATACTTCAATAACTGTAGTGCTTCAGAAGCTAATTGGCAGTCAAATTCCAATTAATTTTATGATACCAATATCCTATGTTCACTGAATTTTATGATACCAATATCCTATGTTCGCCTGTATTTTATGCATGGTGAATTGGCAATCTAATTGAGGATTTGATGGGCTTGGTAGCAAGGCTAGGAAGATAGAATTGTAATTGAGGGAGTGCCTGCAAGCGAATTTTGATCATAGGGCTTGATAATTGTCTACAAATATAGAATATCAAAGAGTGTGTGTGTGCGCGTGCGATTTTGGATATTTAATGAGAACAAAATTTAGTGAATATAGCAAATAACTAAATTTGTTTCATTAGACTTAAGTACATGTAAATTCATGCAAGAGACATTGATTACTGATCCAAAACTGCTGTTACAAGGCACCTCTCTCTCTCTCATGCAAGAGACATTGATTACTGATCCAAAACTGCTGTTACAAGGCACCTCTCTCTCTCTCTCTCTCTCTCTCTCTCACACACACACACACACACACATGCACATGCACATGTACACGCGCGCGCACAGGTTAGGTTTTGTTTGGAATGAATTTGCACTGGGTCTCATGTAAGGTTTTTTGTTTTTGTTTTAGATGAGCATTGGGAGGCAATGGAAGGAGTTTCTTGATTACAGTGAGACTATAGGATTCATATTTCATGTAAGGATATTGATTTGGGATTTCTACAATTTATTTCCATTTAATTGATCAGAACTTATATGGTGCTAACTAGTTGATATTTCTCTACTTTTTCAGGATGATGCAATAAAACTAGACAAAAATGCCAAGAACCGGTACACAGTATGAGCCGATCCCAGATACCTACCCAGTTATGTTTCAACAATAATCATTGGCTGCTTTCTTGGCAATGGCCTTCTTTGCAAAGATTTTGCTTGGATCACTGACTTCAGCCATCCAACCCCTAATATCTACTTGTTTTCTCTATTATGCTGAGTGCTAGCTTTTCTCATTTGTAGTTGAAATTTAACTTTGGAAATACCTTTACTCCTGCTGGATAACAATGTAATTGTGGTGGGAAGATGGAGCTGCACAGTGGGAGCCTGCAGTCGTGGCTGCTTTTACATCTTGTTTGGATTAGGTTGTGAACCTCAAGGAGGAATAGCCAAACCAAACCTTGTTCTGGGTTAGCTTGCGCATCAAAATTCCTCGGAAACTTTTTCAACTTTTTTAATGCAGCTTTTAGCATTTTTTCCCCCTTTTTGCAATTTGTGTCAATATATTTTGGTAACTTTTTCTTGTTTGCTTGTGCTAAAAAGATTAAAGTAGTAGTTTTTGAAAAGTTATATTTTAGTGCTTTGTGGAATCAAATCTTATGTTCCTAGGTTATATTGGGGTGTTTGTTTGAAAAAATGTAGTTGGCTTTTAGCATCTTTTTTTATTCCATCTCTTTTTGAAAGTTGTGTTTGCCTGTCATAACTTCTATTTATTTCGTGTTTTTTGTCTTTTTTTATTTTTTTAGTTAAAATTTCTCTGACCGAAGTTCTTTCTTGTTCAAGTAATTACTTTATAATCTTTTATTTTTTATTTTAAAAAAATGGAAAAGAAAATCTGTTCTTAGGTGTTTGAGATTCTCTTTTATTCCTTTCTTCTCTGATAAACAAAAACAAAAACAAGGGTGAATCCCAAATTCGCCCACCTTCAAACTAGGGAACTAATTTTTCTCACCCAAATTTCAACTAGGAAATGGATCCCTACTTGAAGAACAAGAGCAAAAAGGAGATGTAACATAAATGTATAACACACTTGGTTCTCATTTGATTGATCAAATTAATAGTGAAGATATAAAATCCAACAATTTCATAAAACTAAGTAGTGAGATGCCCTTTTAAATATGGTATAATTCACATTTGCAAAATTAATTACCAAATAAATACATAATCTTTCTTCAACTTGTTGCATTTCAACAAAAAAAATAAAATTTTATTAAATATGTAATTCAATCGTACATTTAATCCGATCAAATGCCCTTAACCTAACCATATACAGATCTTGAATTTACCCAATACAAAATTGCAGAACTATGTATGCCTCAGAAAAAAATCATGTAAGCCTTACAACCCCATAGGCTTATAAACAGTTGGAGCTGAATGACAAAACAAAAACAAAACAAAAAAACGATTAAGATAACAGGATTCATGAAAAGATCTCCCCCTCTTCTCCATCATCTCCGTTGAAGCTCACTTCTTCATCAACCTTCAAAAACAAGCCTAGCCCTTCCAATGGGTTACAGACGTGACCCCACTCAATCGGTCCCCTTACCACTTCGTGGTGGCGGGGACAGTCGGATACTGGCCACCCACTTAGCATCTCAAGATCTTTCAAGATCACAAGATTATCATCCATCTCAACAGTCATCTCCATCTGCATTGTTGGATATGTATCAAGATCAATGAATATACATGTCCTGCATATTAAATAAATCTAAAGTGGGTGAGAAAATATAGACCTTCTCTAACGCAAGTTGAGCAGCTTCTCTTTCTCGCTTGCGCTGCATTTTCAAAGCTTCTTCCCTCGTCTGCGAAGATGCTTTGGCAGCTCTGGGTTGGGCTTCTATTCTAACCATCTCTGTGAACAACAAAATCAAAATTTAAGCTACACAGACTATATAATTTATCTTAAGCTCAAGACCCTAAAGCATCAGAGCATTATTTTAGTAGTAGTAGAGTGCATCAGCGTATATGGCATAGTGCTTAGTATTGAAAACAATAGTAACTGATAGCTTTCTATCAGAGGAGAGAGAGAGAGAGACAGTTAACAAATCTTCACGTCCTTTCCCACACTGGAACGACAGGTTATCCTTCCTATGCATTTCAAATATCGACTACCAAAGGGAAATCGAACATGACGGTCATCGCCTACAAGTTACAATCAATACGCCAAGGCACCAGTCATCTTAACTGAAGCACAGATGTATAACAAAGAAACGTAGCGCTCAAAGCCAATAGTTGAAATGAACAAGAGCATCGTATTTGAGAAAAATAAAATAAAATACAAAGTTCAGAATTTATTCATTTATTTTTATTTTGGGGGGGGGGGTGGTCGTGAACCACAAAATTTCACGGCGAGATACTGCTTTTATAAGCATATTTCATGGCGAGATACTTCACGGCGAGATACTTCTTTTATAAGCATATTTTATAGCAAGGCATTAAAGGAATGCCATCCAAAAATAGGGAAAAACCCAACACATCGAGGGAGATAGATTCAAGGATGAGATTCAGCAAGGCGGCAGAGAATTTTTGGCATTTGGTTCTAGCTTTATTTGGACTTGGTTCAGTTTTTGAGGGGGTGGGAGCAGTTTTGGAGTTTGGTTCCAGCTTTATCTGGACTTAGTTGAGTTCTTTAGGAAGTGGGAGCAGCCTTACATGGTTGGTGGAATGGTAGTGTGCAGGGGCGTAGAAGGTAGGCATGGTATCGGTGCACTGTGTTAGATGTGGTTATTGTGGCAAGAGTGCAATAGAAGATGGCGTGATGCTATGAAGATGCAAATGAACAAATTGAAGGATTTTTTTTTTTATAGAATTGTATAGCTGGTTGTCTAACATAGGAGTGCTATCCATGGATAGCATTACTGATTTTGTACATTCCTTATCCTTGTAATGAACTATTAGTATAGCTGCTTTTGTTTTTTGTTCTCCGGGAGGTGCTTTTGGGTTCCCTCCCCGCCTTTTGCAGTGGGTCTTCTTCCCCTCTTCTTTTTTTGGGCAGCATTCCTTTAATGCCTATTTATAAAATTTACTTTATAAATTTTGTCTAAAAAATTAAGACAATGAGATATAGTCATTTGCACAACAATGAAAACCTCGGCAGAGCATCAAAAAAAAAATACTAGAACATAAAGTCAAATAAAAGAAGCATCTAAAGAGATAATGCACTCAAAAACAGAAATCCACAAATGCAGTTGAACACCAACGCGGCAACGCCACAAAAGTTCATGAAATAGAACAGGAATCCTACTCCTCTTCCTACATATATATCACTTATAATCATCTCTCTTAAGACAAAAATCCAAAAGAGGAAATTTTCTCTTAATTTTGGACTGTGTTTCTCAAGATAGGGATTACAACTACATTCCATCTAATCTATTAATTTGTCTCACGTGCATATATATTTCTCACACATAATATTTGTTTGTATATACACACATATTTAGTAATAACTTTTCACCTCATGAATTAGGCATCCCCATTCTGCACAGAACTCAGAAATACTGGGGAAGGGAAAAGCCCACTTTCCATTTTCATCCAGCCCCTTGTGCAAGCAGCAATTGCGTTTTTTCTCTTTCTATTCACTCGTATATCAATTCTGATCAATTTATTGTATTGATTTACTTTGTAAATTTGATATTCTTTCAGTATAGCTAATGTTACTTTGTACCAGTTGATTTTCTTATCAGCTTGGAAGTATTGACATATAACCTAAGATTTTTTTATTTATAGATCTTCTATTTAGCATTGAATCAAGAACCATAAATAGAAAGGACCAGAGTGAAAAGCTTGAACTTTTAAACCAAGATGTAAGTTAAAGGATTTCCCTTCTTTTTGTGTTTTTTTCCATTTTTTAATCATAATGTAGCAATCAATATGTTTTAGCTCCCCTCCAAAAATGTGATCTCCATTCCATCGTTTCGGTCTAGCCTGAAATAAATAGTATTTATACTGACTAATTCACTTACATTGAATTTATTTGACAAAGAATTCGCACAAGATGCACCAGTAAAGCAAACACAAGAGGTCAAAAAGATGACTATATGGCAGAGAATGATTATTCTAGTACAAAAATAAGTAATCACCTTCACACTGCTGCCTTTCCAGTCTCTCCTTTTCCTTCTGCCCTTTCAAAGGATGAGCTTTATCACCCTGAACAACGGCAACCTTCATACATAAGTCTCATGCTTAAAAACTATAAACTTCTAACTTACATTACAATGAGATAATAATTCGGCATGCCAAAATCAAAAGGCATTACATGATCTAAGAGTAACTTCTGTTTTGCCTTCAAAATTGTGTCTGCAAAGCGGCTCTTAAGCATAGCAGCACGGAGGGCCTTCTTTGGTGATGGTTGGATGTCAATAACTGGAATCCAACCTAAACCAAACAAATTAATAACAAAAGTGGAAGACCTTCTTAGAAATAAGAAGGTGAACACCTAATCTAACGACAATAATTCAATATTGCTAGGAAAAAGAACAACCTTTCCCAGATACAACAGTTTTAGCTACAGTCGAGAGATGTGGACCAGAACAAATATGTTCAGCTAAACGACTTGCAGCCCCTTCAGAACAGTTCCAAGAGCATGTTGATACTCAGATGATCAATGAAAACAGGGACAAATATCACATAATACAAAGAAGACAGCACCCTCACCATCAGAGTTCAGATCAGATTTGCTCATTTGGAATGCTGAACAGCCTTTTTTGTCAGAGTCCTGATTTTGTAAGAAGACATTTAAAGCAAATTTTGCATAGCATACAAATGATAACGATAAAAATCCATGGCATAAAGAACAATGATATGTACCCTTCTGGAAGCATCAAGATGTTCTAGCACCAAGGATCTTTCTGAATATAAATCTGAACCAAAACAAGATGTGAATGAGTTGGTTGACTACTTAAAACGTAAAAGAGAAACAATCTTAGAAAAAACGACTAACCACTTGATGATGCAGGGGCATAATCGCTTTGAAGACTGCATTGGCATCTTATACTGTCACATAAACCACATTTGGAGGTTGGTGGATTGACATTGGCGGAGCCCGAACCACTTCTATTTCCACCATAAGTGCCTATAAGACACACTGCCAATTAGCTCCCATAAAGAGCCATGAAGAGAAACTTTACTCTGCCACTTAATACCTTTGCAGATGATCTTCCTTTTCCCTTGTTGCTCGCCATTCTTCATCGGTTTGGCAGCCTCAGCCTGTGTACAACATACAGACACCTCAAACATAAATCAAACAAGAAACTCCACCTAATGTAAGCATCATAATGGTATCATGATCTCTATTTCCATACGGACTACTTACTTTTCTAGCTCTTGCACCCAAGGAGTTTCTTATAATTCTTTTCAACTCCAATAAAGTTTCTTCAGCAAAAGCATCTATGTCTAACTCAGTCCTTTCTTCTCTTTGGCAGTTGAAACCATTTTTTTTAAGGAAACCCTGCAAGTGTGGTGGCATCTTTCCCCTTGATACTTCCAAAAGCTGCCTTTTCAACTTCTGCTTTTCCTCAGTCGACATCTGATTTTTGGGCAACGAACTAATCCGCACTTGGGATATTTTATGTCCATTCTGCCCTGGATTGTGTGTATTTCCTGCACTTCCACATAAAATATGCCCCGGCTCCCCATTTGTGCACTCACGATTAAATTTTTCCTCCAGAATATTCCATCTTGTATCGAAAATATTATTTAGTTCCTTAGCCATGCTATGAACCTTGGCAGCAGGAGGATTATACAGCATCGCGTTGGAAAATGTCAGCCTGACATCAGCTGCAAACTCTTCGACACTGGAGTATGTACATTTTTCCAACTTGGTTTTTATTCTTCCCAAATCCATGGGCTTAGAGACTATAGAGAAATAATCCGGAATGTTCAACTCCACGGGATCAACCGGCTGATTGAAAGCCCACCCAGAAGGATCAGTCATCAATTGTTTCAGAATGATAGAACACTGTTGTGTTGCAATACTGTCCATTTTCCGTCTCTTCTCCGTTTGACCATCCCACGACCCTGGTAACCCACGCTTGTGAGAGCCCATGGCAGAGAATTTCACCTTCAAGTTATCAGCAGCATACAATCTACTACCACCAGAAGAAGGAATCACTAAGTTTTGCACTTCATTGATCTCAGACTTCTTTCTTTCATTCACAGGAATACTCTGGCCACATTTATAGTTCATAAACACCGGCTGGCCAAATTCAGATGTTTGTGAACCGCGATTAGCATCAATGCATTTGGAGGCAATTTTGATCTTCAATTTCTTCCTTACAATATTTTCAGTAATAATCATACTTGGTCCTCTTCGATTTGGTTCAGTGTAAATTGGCTGTAAGTGAATTAACTGACTCATTTAGGAAGCAGTATAAGCGAGCCAAGCAGCAAAGGTAGCAAATGGAGGATTTCAGATTGATTCTCAAACACCGTAACTGTTGACCTCTTATATCCTACGACTAAGAAAAAATAATGTCTGCTCCTGCCTTGCTCAGAAAGAGAACAGCATCCGTCTATAGCAACAATCACTGCAAAAAGATATATATATATATATATCATGGTAATTAGCAACAAAACAACCATTGCTACTGCAGGATTAAACACATGGAATATTTTCTCATTTCTTGATAGATACTTCCTACATGAAACCCGTTTCCTCTTATTTGTTTTACTTTTTGTTCTCTGCATAAACAATATAAATTAAGGTCCTAAGTAAAATTTAAAGAAACTTCTTAGACACACGTACCCATTGACAATTTAACAATAGGAACAGGCAACATCATCTTCAACCCAATACCCTGCTACAGTAATGAGTCGTATCTAGACTTAACTACGAAGAACAACTTCTAAATGTCCGTAAACAGCAGCAGAATCAGCCCTAGTTCTTTACACACATCAACAGGCAAGGTAGAGTATTGATTCCAACAAAAAAGTTTACTCAAACAATATTACTAATAACCAATCAAAGGTCCCAAACAAAGAGGAAACCCAAATAGAACTCAAAACAACTATCAAACCGCTTAATACATAAATTAATATAAAGAACCCTAAATTTCGTTTGACGCAGCAATCAAAGGCGTATCCAGCCAACAATGGAACCAATTACCCACTAATAAAAAATTCACAATTCAATTGAGTGCGAGTAAATCAGGATTTCCATCGAATGCGAAGCTCTAAATATACTAGCCGATAACTTCTTTGTGGGAAGATAATCCGAACCCATGCCATCTATACTATTATATTAACAGAGAGCACCCACTTGGTGTTTCATATGAATTTTTAGGTTTGACTAAAATGCTCCCTCAATTGTTTCAAAACAAACACCATGATATTATTTTATTTTTGCTGTAACAATTTCACCTTTTGTCAACCTAATCTACGTGTGCCCAATCGCTAGTACCACAGAAAAACACGATGACTACAAATATAAAATCTTGATTTGTTCACATAATTGAAAACTGATACAAACCCAGAATGTATTTGCAATAAACATGTGGATTTTAAAGAAAGGAAAAAGAATAGCGAATTGGGTTGAGAAACTTACAACCGAATCAAAACAGCTTCAATTAACCAATTGATAAACCCCAAAAGCTTGGTTGCAGAGAAGACGAGAGAGAGAGAGAGAGAGAGAAAGGCAAAGTACGCTACAGCCTTCTTCGTTCGTCGCACGCTGAGAGAGGCATTGCGGAGACAAGAAAGAGCGATTGTAGAGCGCGGGAGGTTTTTCGAGCTTGTGTACTGAAACAAGTTTAGGGTTTTTTCTTTTTATTATATATCTTCGACGCGTCGTTTTTATTTTTATTTTACATTTTTCCGGGGAGCGCGTCGTTGTTAAGCTTCGGAAGCTTAACATTTCGTTTTTTCTCCGTATGTACTTACGGCCTGTTTGAGATTTTTAAAATGTTTTACTTTTAAGATGTCTACTTTTTTTTCAAATAAAAAAAAGTTCAGTGTTTAGGATAATATTTTATATTTGTTTTTTTGCTTTTTATTAAAATATTTAATATTTTTTTATTTTTTATTTTTAAGTTATTGTGTTTAAAATATTGACACGATTTTTTTGTTTATGGGAGAATAGTTGACTTTTTATATTAAGAATATTATAGTAATTTTAGTTCAAAAAAAAATTAAAATATTTAAGATGTGTATAGATTTTTTTTTTAGATTAAAAGATATAAAAAAATTAGTTAATTTTTTTGAAAACCAAATAGTATAACTTAAAAATTGATTTTTTTGCCAAAAAAAAAAACTGCTTTTTTGAAAATCCAAGCAGGGGATTAGAATATTGTTACAGGCATTGGACATGAATTTGAACACATCAAATCTATCCCATATAAAAAGAGTACATTCGAATCTATACATTTAGTATTTTTCGTATATTTATTATTATGCGCAAAGCATTGTAATGTTTTAACAAAATAATTATAAATAAGAAAAATATATTTAAGAATTAATTTTTTTTTAGATCTTATAAGATTTTTAATTTTATTGTAGTTTTTTTAATTAATTTTAATCTCATCTTAAATTATGATAATTTTTTTATGACTGATTTGTCCATATTTAAGATATTTTACTCTTTTTTTTATTACATTTAAAATTTAAATTTGCTGAATTTACAATTATAGAACATAAGGCTATTGAATTTTGAATTTGCTAAATATTTTTCTAATATGGGAACTTTATCCTTATAGTAATTAATAATTGATATGAAACCCCACAAATAAATTAAGGTGAAAAATCAACAAATTCAAAATCGAAGACCAGCATGAAACCTAGTAGCACCAACTCTTTCTCGTGTCGCCGCCCTAGCCACCGTTGTCTCCACCGTTTCTTCTCCTCCTCCATTCAACCACCTACCACATTTTTTTCTTTCGTCGCCCTTCAACGACAGCGATCTCCATGCCATTGAGGCCAAGGCACCGACAATGACGAATGATATTTCAATATCTCGGCGGCACCGCTCTTTCGTCGCCACTCCTTCTGTCAGGGTTGTAATAGTATACCAATTTTTGGATTTTGTATTTAATTTTATTTATTAATAAATTTTATTTTTTCATTTTATAAAAATCTTAATGAACAAATATATGCATTTTTATTATTTACTTAATGATTGTGTATGAATGTCATTTATTCTATATAGTATTTAATTTAGTGTGTAAAATTCGATTTACACACGAAATATCATATTATTATTTTTTGTAGAATTTAAGTTTTTGATTCACAGTCTTAGATGGAATTGGACACACCATCAGTATGACTGTAATACAATATTTTAGTAGATCTGTTTTGATTAAGGAGAATAGTAATTGTTTCGATAATTTTTCTAACTCATTGTGCTATACACTTTGTGTGTATTGAACATGATCACGTTAGGATAATTAATTTTGTACTAATTAAATAAATTAATTCACAACCCATTATTACTATGGGTGTTTATACTCTTAATTTCAAAATAATTATTAGACACGTATATTTAATATTTGTTATTTTGATTCATTAAAAAATACGATCTTTTACGGGTCAATAATCCCGATAATTTAGACAACAGCCTTAATTATATGGTCGATATTAATTATTGACAAAATTTGCATTTCGTGATCAGGATTAATGATGTCTCATGAGAAAGTTTATAAGTTTTGACTGTGTCAAACACTGTATGTGAATTTTTTAATCTGGCATATCAAATAAGTTAAGCGAAAATGTATAAAGATTTTTTTGAAGAAGTCGATTAAATAAAAATGTCAGTATTTTAATTTAATTGGTAGGTCTCTGTAATCTTAATGTGTAAAAGAATAAATAAATATTTAATAACATGAGCTCGAATTATTCGATTTAAAAAATAAAGCTGGGAGTGTAATTATAATTCTTCAATATAATGAATTATAATTTATATTTTATGATATTACTTCTAGGTTAATGTAGAATTTCATAACTACATTAAGAGTTAACGTCTTATTTACTTCACAGGTCCCTGTTGTAATCTATAAAAGTGCAGTCATAAACCCCAGTTTGATAATTCAGTCAATTGACTTTAAATCTATAGTTTGCACATATCTAAAAGTCTAAGTCTAGTCAATAAAGGTTTTAAAGAATACAAAAAATATTACTTACACTACTATCGTGATCTTGGCACTCAGAAATATAGCAAAAGGCTTGATTGACGAATTGAATATTAGTCAAAAATCCTGACAACTTATTGACTAAAGATTGTTGTAGTAAACGAAATTAATCCAACCAGATTTCGAAAGTATAATCATGTTCTAACTTTGAAAATTATCTTGATTTAAGTGTTTTATTGTTCGATATAATTTTTTTTTATCTGGAGTATGTTTCAACGCTTGTTCATTCAGATTTTTTTTTTGTTACTTATCATATATATCATTTAAAGAACTTGGTTTTGGGCATAACACCTTCGTCATTGCTTCTCTCTTCAAATCTAGACTCCTCAGTTGCCTATCATGTAATTGATTGGAATATTCATTGTTTCCAAGAATTGGAATGTGATTTTGATTGCCACCATTGAATTGGGATATACTCGATTCTTAATTGATGAGGTTTTGATCCAATGTGGCAGCATGTTTAAATTAGCTATATAAAATTATTTGAATAAATTACACTAACCATCCCTGAAATTTCTCAAAACATCAACTACATCTCTTATAATTTCAAAAATATCACTAACCTCCCATCTGATTTAGTTTTTACATCAAATTAGTCAAACCGTCAATATTTTCGTTAACTTTAACAGAAACACTATTTAAGAATTAAAAAAATAATAATAAATTATTTTCTAATTATTTTTTGTATTTGAAACATTTTATTATTATAATTAGAAAATATTTATTATTATTTTTTTATTTTTTATTAAAAAAAACGGTGTTACTGTTTTTTAGAAAAAATAAAATAAAAACTATTTTCTAATTATTTTTTGTGTTTGAAACATTTTATTATTATAATTAGAAAATATTTTTTATTTTATTTTTATTTT
>JAOTRH010000026.1:4071285-4090199 GCA_034768845.1 Heliamphora exappendiculata | reverse complement strand
AATTGTTTGGATTTATTATATATTCATAATTAGATTTTTTTTTGTGCCTGATGGCGTAATTTCAGGTTGAATAATCTTTACTTATTTTTTCAAAAATAATAGTTTATTTTTGTTTCAATTCAGATTCTTTGAGAATGATCTCAAAGCGATTGGATTGTTTATGGTTTGGTAAATGGCATACAAATAGAGCACCTGTCAATAAAAAAATAAAAAAAAAATAAAATGAATAAGAGAGATTCTGGGTAATCCACAAAATTCATCAAAAAAAAGTATAATATAACTCAACTAACATCACAAAATAATCGTAAATTCAACCTAATGTGAAATGCAATCGTTAACCCAATGGCAAATAGTTTTCATTGCTATGAGAAATAAAATATTGTGCTCTAATTATCTTCTCCATTATCCATGGCAGCTCTCTTATCATCATTTTCATTCCATTGTTCATAGTGAGTAAGGTTGTCTTCTTCACTGTCTATGTCTTATGACATTCACATCTTAAAAGATAGTTGTAAATGGAATATTGACATAACTCATATCTTAAAAGAGAGAAAGAGTTCATAATAGATAAGTACTTAAGAAGAAAAACGGTTGTAAAGAAAATGTTGGCATAACTCATTTTATAATTAGATAATTACTCAATACCTGAGAATGCATTGTCCATGGCGAGTAAGATTGACCATATAAGTTAGCACATGCTGCTCTTACATCAAAAGAGTCATTAGATTGTGGGACATGTGAAGCCCCTGGAATCACTTGTTTTGGCTTTCCTGCAAAGTTATACATGAAGAAAAAAAAAACAAAAAAAAAACATACAACATAAGTAATTTGTTAAAAAGTGCTATTAGGAAGTAAAATTCAACATCTATTAAGTAGCAGGTATCTCATGTGAAGCTGGTGAATCCTTATGTGGTTTTGTCTTGCGCTTCTCAAAATGCCCTCTTAGTCTATTATTTTGAATACTTTTTGACCTCACGTATGGAGGATCTAACATTGTGTGACATTAAATAAGTCATGGTTGTCATTAGTGATATCCCCCTCATGTGCATCTTGATGTTCATCTGTATTTGCATTTGTTCCCAAACTCAACCTTGTTAACTCTCTTTCAATTTTTCCATCAAGTTCCAGTAGCATCTTTTGGCAAATATCTTTAAAGCTATCCTCCTTTTGACTTTTATATATAGTTGTGTTAGCTATCCGTATCAAGCAATTATCCCATACAATCTCTGTTTTTTTATCATCCACAAGGGCTGACTACCTTGTTCATAAGCCATCATCCCTTTCTTAGCCTCTTTTGTTCAACGTTTCAAAATGTATTGACTTGGAATTTTTGTTAAATTCTTTATACTGAAAACCCGTAAGGCATAACAACAAAGAATTCCCAGCGACACAAACTTCTTACATGAACAAGAAATATATTTGTTGAGAGAATTAAAATAAACAGTGCGAATGTTTTCACTATTTTCTTCTTTCACTTCAAAGACATCAACTGTATCTTGCCAAATCAACCTGCTTCCACACCATTGCAAGACTATTGAGGAATTCATTTTCAAATAATTTGAAAATCTTACAAGTGCAAACTTGAGCTGCATGACCCAAAATGCCACTTTTCTTCACTGCTCTTTGTGGAGCAACTTGCTTGCATTGGTAATCTTCATCCAACTCTGAACAACACATGCTTGTCAGTAAACTATCTTATTCAATTACAAATTTTGTGTGGCTGGTTGTTTTATTTGCTAAGCCAGTCAAGACATGATTTGTGCTTTCATTTCTTGATGAAACTTTAAATTCAACAGTAAAGCTATCCTTGGTGAATGCAGTGCTCCACTTATGACGAATTTTATACATCATATTAAGCCAACGATGACTCCCAAGACTAAACTTCTGCATCATTTTATCCCATGTCTCTTCAAACTCAAGTGCTGAATCACAATATTTTTGGCACTTGTTGAACATGTACTTGAATTCTGAATCACCATTTAACTCTCCTAAATGGGAATGAGCATTTTTTGCAATATGCTATAAACATAGTCGATGATGTGTATTTGCAAACACCTCCTCAATAGCTCTAGACATAGCTTGATTTTGGTCTATAAAAATTGTTACCGGTGACCAATTGCCCATTGTTTCTAAGAATGACTTAAACAACCATTTAAATGAATCAATGGTCTCATCCAAAAGGAAAGCACAACCAAACATTACATTTTGCCAATGGTGGTTAACGTCAACAAATGGAGCACAAATCAAATTATATTTATTGGTGCGATACACCACCACATCTCCAAAGCAATCATAATCAACCCTTGATCTCCCATCTCTCCAAAAAAAAATTAGTCATTCGATTTTCTTGATCTACTTGAATTGTATAAAAGAACATAGAATCTTCTCTACACTTTTACTTAAAGTGATTCAATAGGCTTTGAGAATCTCCTGCACTAATCATTGTCATTTTTTGCTTATTCACATAATTATAGCAATCTCTTTTAGTAAATTTCACATTCTCACTTTCTCCAACTTCTGCTCTTAGATACGAATAAGCATTCTTCGTGCTTATACTCGCATTCACCATAGAATCGATGACACATGCCTTTGATTTTGAAATACAACGACTAGATCTTAACAAATGTCTCTCTAATGGTAATGCAAGTTCATGATTATGATCCGGATTAAACACAGTAACTCTCCAAGTACCATCTTCAATTGTAAAACGAATGAATGCTTTGCAACCAGTTCTAGTCTTCAGTCGATTCACTTTTTTCTATTTACAAGGATCTTTATCTTGTTTAAAACCCTTCTTAGAACACAAAAACTCACGTTGCCTTATGTTCCTCGACCCACTGTGATATCTAGGTTGTTCTTTTCGGATATTAAAACTCTTTTGTAAAATATACTCATTGTACAAAATATATACTTCATCTGCACTATATACCTACTTACCCAACATATTATCATCACTATTTTCATTTCGTTCAACAAATATGTAATCTCTTTTACTTTTGTCAACATCATTTAGAATGTTTGAACCTACTCACAATTACAAAATATTATAAACGACATTTAATAAGTTGGGTTATAATGATGAATGCTAGTATATTTAAATAATGACCTCACATTGCAACAAATTTCTTTGTGTAAAAATTATATAAAAGAAAATAATATGATGATAAAAGTTTTGAGAAAAAAAAATCATTTAGTGCTGAAAATGAAAAAAGTTTCAAGAAATTATAATGTACCTTCATTACTATGAATATTTCCTTCTTCCATGATTGCAGTTTAAGCATAAACTAATAAGAAATAAACACTTGATGTTTACAGACTTTTCACCTTCTCCTCCGTTCTGCTTTGACAATGGCAAAAATAGCAGAGCATATGACAGTAGGTTTCAGAATAATAATTTAAACGGTGCTTCAAATTCCATGGCACTATTTTTTTAAAAATATTTTTTTATTCATGTGGGGTCCAAAAGGTTTAAATGAACTTCCTACTTCTGTTAACCTCGTCAGCTTCATCTTGGAAAATTAGAACACATGACTGGAAGGCTTATGTCATAATATTTTACTTCTTGGCAGGTTTCTATTGGTTTGGAGCACCACCTATAATAGTGATATTGTAGTCCGGGAATAGTGAATAATTACTCAAAAATTTACCCAAGTTTTAATGAAATGTTCATTTAGCCCTCACTTAATTCACAAATCCCCTCCCAGTCCCTACCTTCAATTTCCTCCAAAATCTTCCCGCCATCTCTCTCTCTCTCTCTCTCTCTCTCTCTCTCTCTAAATTGGGGATGAAGATGCTTCTACTTTAGGCCTTAGGGCACTCGTCGAGATTGCACCTCAGCCACATCGATCCTGAGCTCTGACGTTCGATCGGCCCTTAAAGAGAGCGAAAATGGGGATACAAGGGCTTTTGCCAGTGTTGAAATCAATAATGGCCCCAATCCACATCAAGGATCTGAAGGGTTGTTCCGTCGCCGTCGACACCTATTCTTGGCTTCACAAAGGCGCCCTCTCTTGCAGCAAAGCGCTCTGCAAGGGCCAATCCACGTCCAAGTACATTCCTTTATATCCATTTCCATAAAACACCCATATATATGTAACTACAACTAATATTTCTTTCCCTACCTCATTTGAGTTCTCCATTGATTCTATGATTTTTTTTATGGTTTATTGAATTTATACGCATGTAATTTCAATTGGGTTTCAATGTGGTGGATGGGATGTGTAAATTTTCACGGGTTGAGAAATTGGGAGTTGTTGAAACAGAAATGAGAAGTATCTGAATGAGTATGAGCATTGAGCACTTACAAGGTAAATGGGAATTTGATCGTTATAAATAATTGGATTTTAATTTGATTCCATGATTTGGTTGTGATAGTGATTTTGTGAAATATTTTCTTGATTAATGTTGCCTTTTATTCTTCGTTTTGGTTTGTTGTAGAAAAAATGTTCAGTTGCAAAAGATACTGAGGTTTTTTAGTGATGAATAAGAGAATAAAGTGAAATGAAAATACTAAAGGAGTATAAAAAATCTTTCTTCTTGCTCCTATATGAATGACAGAAAATAAATGGGGAGTGAATCAAAAGTTCATATCTTGAGAGTCTTAAAATATGTCCTTTATACTGTTACTCTTTCCAAGAACCAAACAGTGGAAGAAGGATTTTCTGTCATTGTGTTGAAAGCACAAATTGTGTATGGTACCCCAATAATGCAACAAGATTCGATCGGAGTCTTATATTTTTCCTCATTATAGTTGCTGTAGGTTATTGAGTCACGCTTAACTCTACTATGCATGCCTCCTTGTGTTTGATGTTTCAGGCACATTGACTACTGTATGCATAGAGTGAATTTGCTGCGGCATTATGGTGTTACACCTATTCTTGTCTTTGATGGAGGTCTTCTACCAATGAAGAGTGAACAAGAGATCAAGCGTGCAAGGTACGATAGATGCTTTGAAAGTGTCAATCTCATCTTGAACATACATGATTTCTTGATGATAATTTTGGTCAATCAGCCAGCCCATCTTCCACATTTGGTCATTACATCTATTTAGAAAATGAAAATGTATTTTGATACGCTTCAAAACTGAACCTGAAACAGATCAGAATTAGGATAGTGCTAATGTCCCGAACTGATCTGGTTTTACACCTGCCAAATCTTTCTAGAGACGTGCATTCTTGTCTGACAAGATGGTCTTGCACTGTGCATGGAACATTATATACATATATACACACGCCTGTTTGTGTACACATCTGTACATATATACATATTCAATTGTGACTAACCAGTGTTGGTCTTGTTGATCTCAACTGCTGGGAGGGACGCACTTTATACAAGCCTAAATTCCAACTTCATTTGCAAAAATTGACTTCCCTTAGACTTGAAGTAACGTTCTTATACTAGTATATTAAAATAATAAGACATTTTAATAAACTCATCCTTTGTTCTTAGATTATCTCCTTTGTGTTATTATTTTTTAAGCTCTTTAAGCTCCATGTACTCTGCATGATGTTTGGACAGGGAGCGATGGCTCACAAGAAAATCTACTGGCTTCATAGAAGCACTAATTCTTTAAGCTTTCTTTTGAGGCTGTTATTAGGATTCCGCAGAACTCACATTCACATGCGTTCAACTATAGCTTCTACTTAAAATGTCAGTTGATGCAATTATAGCTCCATCAAGTCTCAACTCTCCTTTATTTTTGTTATTTTATATTATCCCTAAGTGCAATTTGTGGAGTAGGTTTGAGAATTCTTTTTGAAGTCTAAGAGAGTGACATTGAGATAAGCATTCTTAACTTGAGTGAAAACTGAAATTCTTCTATGTTTTTGGGTGACACGGGCAACTGCTGTCCTGTTTTACCTCCTCTAGTTGTATCTGTTCTACTTTTTACATATTGTTGAAGCAGCAACATTGCTGTCCTTTTCTAATTTTGCTGTGTTCAAGCACCTCTTGGGTACCTGTTTTACCTTTTCAAGAAATACCCGATCCACAGCTTTTTTCTTTAGTAAAGATCATGTGGCTAATTTACTGAGATGAAACTACATAGTTTTAATGGTCAACACGTGGAGTAATATTATATCTTGAAATATTTATATGTTGTCCATTTCTTGAGAACAGGGCAAGGAAGGAAAATCTTGCCCGTGCTATTGATCATGAATCAAATGGAAATACTGCTGCTGCTTATGAGTGCTATCAGAAAGCTGTTGATATCTCACCTTCAGTGGCATACGAGCTTATTCAGGTAGTAACAGGCATTTCTTTTTTTCCATTTGTGTAAAGTGTGAACTTACTCCAGATAGATTGCATCAGGACATTGGCAGCACAGGGTGTTTGTTATCTTATATCCGTTTATTCTTTACAATACATGATGTTTTCTCTACTTCCATGACATCGTTCCATGTTGAAGGTCTTAAAGCAGGAGCATGTATGTTTTGTTGTGGCTCCCTATGAGGCAGATGCACAAATGACATTTCTGGCAGTCAGCGAACAAGTTGATGCTGTTATAACTGAGGACTCGGACCTAATTGCGTTTGGTTGTCCTAGAGTACGTTTTTGATTAGTTGTCTTGAGGCTACACTCTCACAACTGAACATGTTTGTCATTCTTTTGAAGGCTTTCATATTATCATTGTTGTGACTCTCTTTCTTGAATTAATTCCTGTTTTTCTTTCATAGTGTAAACGGCGTACATCTTCTAAATTTTATACTTAGTAGTTATCGCAACTCCTTTTGCTGGATACTTTAATGCTATCCTAAATATTAGATCATCTACAAGATGGACAAGTTTGGGCAAGGTGTTGAATTTCGATACCCAATGCTACAACAGAACAAGGAACTGAACTTTACAGGATTCACCAAGCAGATGCTTCTCGAGATGTGTATTCTCAGTGGGTGTGACTATTTGCAGTCTCTGCCTGGAATGGGCTTGAAAAAGGCTCACGCACTCGTGAAAAAGTTCAGAAGTTATGATAAGGTGAGTCATTGACAAAGAACCTGTTAACTGCGAACATTAACTTGATAGGTAAATAATAGGCTTGTATTTAAGTATTTAGTAAAGCCTACATTACAAGATCCTATAGTGTCGATTTATCTAATTCTTAGAACACATGAACACAACAATATACTCCTTTTTTTATTGTATTTAATTTATTTTACAGAATGTAGTGTTTACAAGTTGCAATTATTTCTAGTGAGCTTTGAATGTAGGTTGGTTGATTATCAATTGCAGGTAATCAAGCATTTGAAATACAGCACAGTTGCTGTGTCTCCTAGCTATGAAGAATCATTTAAGAAAGCTATACTGACTTTCCAACATCAACGAGTTTATGATACAAGGATTGAAGTTATTGTCCATTTGTCTGACCTACCTGGCGACGTTGGCGATGATTTAGACTTCTTAGGTCCATATCCTTTATATTTACTGCTAATCTCATTTGTTTGATGCTATGCTAAGTATGGGATTCTGCTATGTTTCATGAGAGATTTTTTCGGTACCAATCCTTAACCAGGGACACAGAATTACCTCAACCTATTGCTACAGGTATAGCAAGAGGTGATCTTGATCCTTTTACTAAAATTCCGTTTCAGGTAAAATCCTTTCTTTCTGTTTTGTTTTTATATCTTCTCGTGCCCTAAACCATGTTTGTTTGATAAACCTTTATTGAAGTGAGTGTAAGCTAAGATAGGGTGTATCTTTGTAAAGTGACATAGTTTAGTGGAAGAAGAAGAACATCAATGTAATGTTGTGTTGTTGATGGCATCATCGTACCATATTGCAAGCACAACCTACTATTTAATCAGCATGTTTGTATTCTATTTTAAACTTCATCTTCTTGTCATCTTGCAATTTATGTTCTCAGACTAACAGAAATTGTGCTTGAATCTTCCATCTTCTTTTGAAAAATAGGGAATGAACAACAGTGCTGATTTGGTGGTTGATGGAACTTACAAACCCAAAAATTTCAAACCTCAAGGTGAAAGGAAAAAGCTAGATTTGCCTGCACAGAAAAATCTCCTGACAAACTATTTCTGTATCCATTTGGTCTAACTTCTGAAATTTATGAATACTTTTTTAGTTTTAGAAATAATACTTTGCAAAATTACTGCAGAAAAAATTACTGAAGTGTAGTTTAGTTAGGATGATTGATGTTTTGCAGCTACCATATTCCAGATGAGTTTTTAGTTTTAACCAAAATACTTCCTCTGGAAGACATAAGGATACTCTTTCCACACTGAATTATCTAAAATTTCTCATGCACCGTACACTATGTACTCCTAATTTGTTCTGTTATCGTAATTGCACAGTAGCTATATGTTGTGTTTATGATAGTTTTGCTGCATTGAACAAACATCCTCAATAGCAGTGTTGATGCCCAGAAGGTGCCAGTGTCCTCTCTCACTTGGAAGTTTTGGTACAAAAAATGCCAGATGGTGCAGTTAGTTATAAATTGGATATTACTGACGATCCAATGGAAGTAGCAGACGTGTATGTGTATTAATGTTTCCAAGGATGCTGACCAGTATGGCTGTGCTTCTCATAGTTTTCACTGTGCTTGAGTATATATGGCACCATTTGTTTTCCTTAAACACTTCAAGGTTTTGCATCTCTTGAAGCAAAGAGGAGATTTAGGGCCCCTCGGAGTAAGCCAAAGCGTCCAAATCCAATGAAGGAAACTTCTAGTTCCGAGGAACGTGTTACCAAGGAGGCTGTTGCTTGTAAAACAAACTGCTCATCCACATCCCTGCTTGACTGCAGATATCTTGGCATTGCCTCTCCTCCAGAAGGCTATGTATTATTTAAACTGAAGCTATTTCATTTCAATTGATATTAGTTTGTAATTGGAACTCCTGTTATGCATTTCTCATCTGTTTAAAACTTTATCCTTTCTTTTAGGTAAACAATGGGGTTGTGACAAAGTCTCCTGAGAGTTTGGAATCTCCAAGTCATGGTAAGGATATAAACTTTCCCTCAAATAGGTCTAAAGATCCAGTAATAAAAATGGTGCTAACTTATATGCTTATAAACTAATTAGGATTTCATCACATAAAAGATACATTGGGTGACAATGGAAGTCCACAAGATCCTTTGCTACAATTCGCCAGGCATTCAATACATAAACCTTGTATGACATTGCATAAGGAGTGTGACAGGAAGGGCATCTCAGAAGCAGATGAGGGCAAAACAAGAAAAGAGAATACTAAGGTCATTGTGAGGAGTTCATATTTTCAGCGTAAGTTGGCAAAAGAAAATGATGAAGAGAGTCAAAATAAAAAGGTCTTAGGCTTGGAGGATGTTACGACACATGAATGTGTAAAAAGCAACCCTGCGTGTGAATGTAAATCTGCTTCAGATGCAGGTGAGGTCACAATTAGAATAAAGAACAGAAAAAATATTGTGAGGAGTTCTTACTTTCTGCAGAAGTCTGGAAATGAAAATGATCAGGATAACATACACGAGAAGCTCCTAGTCAAGGATGATCTTATGAATCGTACATGTGAGTATGCAATTCCTGAGAGTGCTTCTTCTGGCGATAGCTGTTTTAACAGCCCAATCATGAAAAGGAAGGTTGCCCCTGTTGACAATGTTCAAATGGTAGTACTTTCTCTATATCTCCTTCGTTTTTCTTCTTTTCTATTTTAATAGTAATAGGCATTAGAAATTAATACCATTGTTTCGCTTGTTTCAGGAAAACACAAATTGTAAGTGCATTCGGATGAATGCTTCTCTACCAACTCAAAGTACGTTTTACTCTCCAAGGGCTTAAGAATTCTATGTTAAAACTAAAGTCTCACATTTGTGTTCAGATGCATTTCTCATGTACCTTAGGTTATTATTTTTCTCTGCATATAAATAATAAGGTTACACCAAAATCCCCCAAACATGAACATTCTTCATTATGAAGTTACATGTTGATGGCTTGATGCTTTTCCTTGAGTCAGTGTCAATTATCTTTATGTATACTTTTTTTTGGCTTTGACATGTTGCTTACTTCAAGTTCCAAATCGAATATCTTAGTGGTGGGTTTGGAACCTTATTCCAAAATCCACAAATGCTTCAGAAATCACAACTTCAAAACTACACGTTTTAGAGATGCCATTAAACTTAGTGGTCCAGTTTGGTGGCAACCGTAGCTAACAGAGAACACATCCCAGCCCAAAGTAAACACAAAGGGATGGATTGGCTTAGGGAACATGTGGGTCCCATTGATTCAAATTTTACCTCCCCGCACTAATAATCTCATATCTTTTTGAGGGATTAGGACTAATAGTCGGTCATATACTGTATTAGTAATACACCATTCATGGTATTAATAATACCATGTCTCCCTTGGTATTATTAGTACCAAGATGCAGAATATCTTTTCTTCTTATCTAATGGTCAAAAGTAATTTTAGAACTCTTATCTCATTCTTTATTCCACTTAACCAAACATGAACCAAATTTCTTGGTGCCCATATAATCCATCCCATAATCCCTTGGTATTAAAAAATTGTAGGACCCACAATATTATTTATTCATCGTATTCTATCTTATTCAATTTCGTCCAGCATTCCAAACGAGCCCAAAAATCCTTCTTCCTTGCAAGGAGATGAACAAAAGTTCTAAATTAAAGAGCCCATATCTCCTAGCTCAATTTTCTATGAACTACCAAGATTGCTAAAGGATTTCAGAAAAATCCTTCTTCCTTGCGAGTTGAAGATTTTGAATTTTATATTCAAGAGCTACTTTTGATTTACCTTCCATGAAGATAGTGTACTGCCCTACCTTACCACCACCTTCTGATGGAGTTGAAGCAACCTCCCCGTCAACAATGTCCTTTTCTTTTACCTCTATCAAACCATTTGGGTCATTGTCACACCCTTGTTTAGAATGATGGATAACTAGAGTTCTCCTCATCATTAATATCATATCTCTCACATGCTCATCCTAATAACACCACCATTAGTTTTCCCCTCTTTTTCGAAGGATGAATCAAGAATACCAAAGTAATTGGAATGTGAGCCTGAACGACTATTTCACTGCACAACATTTGCCTATTTGTGGTGTTGCCCACTGGACTTGAAGAAATAATTCCTTTGCCTTTTTTGTAGCACTATTCATCTCACTTGATGCTCCCTTGTTGTTCACTCCTAGAACCTCCCCTTTCCTTTTCCATTCTTGCCTCAGAGGCTTAGACAAAATTAGGATCCTGAGAGAATTTAGGAAAACTTTTTCTAGAATGCCATAAATCTCACAGTGAAAGCACTTTTGTTGATTTTGAGCGGCCTTGACAACCAAATCTTGTTAGTTTTCGGAATCTCTTTGTTTTCTCGAACATTAACACAGTATCTGGCAAAGGCAAAGGTAAGATGACTTGTAGAGAAAGTGGTCATATACAAATAAATACGATTCCCAATGATACTTGCAATGTAGCTCATTCCATCCTCAGTCCAATGCTCTAAAGGAACATTAAAAAATTCACCTTCAGAGGCACACCAGAGAACTCACATTTTTAAAGTTGTAAACTAGGTTGCTACTGTTAACCAATGTAACTATCCCCACAATGATATGACCCATTTATTGTAATCCATTGCTTATGTATCACGAATTGTTCACCCATTTTTTCTCCTCGGTCTTTTTTACATTAGTTGCAATGCTTTTTACATATGTTTCTATGTTGTTTAACATTAGAAGTTTAAGTCAATATGTAGGTGATTTGTTGCCTCAACACTTTGTGGAACTGTGAATTGCTTCAGATTAGAAGATTACTGAAAATTTTTCAACCTTAAATAGTTATTTGGGCCAGACCAGCTTCAAAGTTTCAAAAAGGCCTAGTTATTTGGAGTGAGATAAAATAGCATTTGGAGTAAGCAAACTATAACTAATCTATCAAAGTAGTTTAAGATAGGACACTAATGTGAATAGCTCGATTAATTTTTAGACTTGAAATTGTTTGTACAAATCATTTCATTATGAATGTTTGGGAGATGTCATCAATATTGGAGTATATAGTGGAGAGCTTCTCAAAATGCGGCGACTCCAAGTGAGGGTGATTCCAAGTGAGTATGCTGTGATTTTATTGGAGTTTTTAATCTGAGCAATGTTTTGTCTAAGTCCATGCAGCTGTTATAACCTCTGGCTGACTATGGACTGATGTCACGCATTTCCTAGCTCATATTGCACCAACTAAGCGTTCGAGAATATTGTGTATTTGTGTTCTGCACTTGACCATAATTGGGTTCTCTCAAATATCTTCTCTTTGATTAATTATTCTGTAGAAGATAAATAATAGACTTCATATGCTTCTCTGCTTCAGGTAGCAGCATTTCTACCCTTGATGATACAATTATGGAGACGAAGGCTGAAGGAGGGAAATTTGGATGTAACATCTCCCATTTGGATGATTACTCCAACATAGCAGAGAAATCAATGGAAAGTTTTGTTTCTCTAATATCCTCATTCAGGTGCTCCTCATCTGGTTCTCGTGCCAGCGGTCTTCGTGCCCCTCTGAAAGATCTACAGAACATGTGTACGAGCAGGTAATATTGTTCAACATTGATGCTATGATGTATTGCCACTAAATATCCTATCACAAACTCTAATTAGTATTTGTATGTGTTCGTTGAAGGTCAAACATGGGTGTTGATCTCAGCGAATTTGCATATGTACCAACAACCCGGAAGGCTTCTTCAGTATATCGCAGAGCCTAAAATTCAATACATATTAAAGCCGATATTTGTTTTGGCAGACTAGATGATAACTCAATAGTTTCCATTCTTTGTAGCAATACCCCAACATTTGATCGTTCCTTGGAGTCTGTAAGTGGATAATTCCTTTGCTATTTCTCTTGATTATTTATTGCTGCCTTTTATTTTAGCTAACTGTTTCTGATTTCATTTATGTAGAGTTCATCCCAGCAAAGACTCATTTTAAATGGATCCCTGCTTTTGATCATGCTGCCACCTGATGATTGATGTCCTTCATGTCATAAGCTCGTAATTTGAGATATGACTATGTTGTTTTTGTATATTTTATTATCCACGGCTTGTGGATAATAACAATGGAGTAAAGTCGTGTAAGGGTTACCATGTATGAACTGCAGCCCCTCCTTTATTGGGGTCAAAAGTTGCAGTCTTCTTTAAAAGAGTTTTGTTTGTCATCAAGTTATATTGTCTCTTGCAAACATTGATAGATTTTAGGGTCTCATTCTGGAGTGCTAATGCATGAAAAAGCATGTGCCTATTAAATGACATTGTCTATTTACAGATCCTGTGCATATGATTGGGATTATGATGGATCTGCTATGAAGGGTCTTGCTAGAGTACCTTGGTATTAATCTAAAATTTTATTTAAAACCTTTTAGACAAAGACATTTTCCCAGTTTGAGGTATTCTCATGCCGTCCTGTTCTAAGCATAATGGGCTGTGGGATTCAACTTGATGTTTGTTCATTATTTTGATAAAATAATGTTATAATGTTTTGGAAAATAGTGCCAAAATTCCCTTATCCCAAATGATAAATGTTTCAGACTTTCAGTAAACAAGTAACTACTAGTTCTAATACCATTAAGAATGTTAAATACATTATGATCTATATTCAGAGTGGAAGGAAAGCCCTTAAGGTTGGCTCTTATCTTTTTAGGATCATTCTACGTTGGTGCTTCTACAAGAACTTTGGTGGTCCAAATATTTTCCTTTCAGATCAAAGTAAACTTAAGGACCCATGTCTAATATGTCTATTTGGATAATATAGTCCTAAAACCTAGGGTTTGACTGCATTCTCATCAAAAGTAGAAATAAGATCTTGCAGATTCCTATGATTTACAAGACACAATTTTGCTTAGGAGTATGCATCTACAAGGAATCACTCCAAGGTGCTAATGATGATTGGGGTAATTGATTTTTGATCAGGTGATAGAACTTGTATACCCAAGTCTAAGCTGGGCAACAGTGTTACATATAGGCTTTTCGATTCTCCTCAGTGTATTGCAAGGGCTAACTCCTTTGACCTAAGCAGATGAATTGCTCTCCAATCCACAGAGATTGGTGGACATCCCTGTCAAATAATTTACTCAAATGGTCAAGCCCTCTAAATCTGAACAAATCCTATTTTAACTAATAATTAGCTGTCATGTTGTAGAATGTGAAAACACATCCTACCACATTTTGCATTGAAATTTTTTGTAATTGGTTTTTGATTGATAACAGGTTGTTGGACCAACAGATGGTAATGTGATTATTCTGTTTTTTTTTTAAAATTCTTTATACTATAAATATTTTTAACGATGTTTGATTGATATAAACATTTTATGTAAATGCATAGATGTCTACGGTTATATAGGGAAATATAGGTAAGTATTTGTGCACTCTCTATAGGCACTCCAGCTTTCAAGGTATTTTTATAAAGGACGCTAAATGCTATTGCTCCCGTTTTCACTCTTGCCTCACACTCCGGGATACTTAGGGTGGTGGGTATGGGATATGTCTACAACACTGTTACCCAAATTGTGCAGTTAGATCCTTTTTTTGTTAATAATATTTGATAGAGCACAGAACTAGAACTCTCACATGGATGGAAGACAAAACTTCTATTTTTCTGAGATCCTATTTAATATAAAGTACTTACCTAATTAATAATATCTTATGTCAAAGTATTATATGTTCATGAGGTATCCGCATACCTGTACCTAACTTTATGATGCATATGCCCATGTCTTTAATACTTTGGGTAAGAGTGTTGGAGATTTCATAAGATAGATTGTTACTTGTTCACGCTAACGTCCATTGAGATTTCATTCTTGCAACTGAGTTTCATTTTTTAACTAACTTTTGGGAAAAAGGGAATAGAGTGGCTATTAGTGTTTGGTATGTGCAAAAGTTGGGTATTAGTGTTTGATGAGCAGTTTGATCTAAGATTAGGTTCATCACTGATGTTTTGGAGCCAAACTTTTTGAAGAAGAAGTTTCTTAGTGTCAATAAAAGTTGGTGCCGACTTGTTTAGAGGCTTTTGTTCAATAAAAGCTCTGATGTTGTCTAACTGCACTCTACACTCTGAACTACTAAAACTTATTGTTACAGTTGTTAATTATTCATATGTTTGATTCAATTCCTTATCAATTGACTCGCTAGCTTTGGATGGGTCATCACTGTCAGAAGATTTCAACAATCTTCTTTTTTTCTCCTTCCTGAACGGTCAAGATATGATCATCACTACAAAAACTTGTCCAAACAATGAGATAAGGTTGGCTGTTATAATCACCCCTCTTAAACTAGTGCAATAGGTCTTCTATTCCTATAATATCATAATGTATTGCCTCTTAACATGAGGACTCCATTTGTATTGAGTAGCACAATCAATGGGCAATTCTTGACAGCATTTAACTAAATCTGTCGTGTTTGTTGTGTGTGTCTCTCTCTCAATCATCATTTGATGTAGTTGTGTTACTCTTTCACTCCATGATATGGGACTAATAGAATGGGCTCTTCTTGTGGAACTTGAATATTAATTTACAGGGACTTTATGAATTCTTTTAAGTGGTTTATGGGTTTATCTTCAAGTCTTTGACAGGAGGGAATGGAACAATCAAATGGTACGGTTTTTCTTCTTGAAATAGCAATGAAGTGGTTTCTAGTTTTTCGTAGGAATTCCTCGCTATTTCCATGTGCCACATTTGACTAACCACCAATATGATTATGCCATGAAGAATTTCATCGACTTCACCCAAAGTATTGGATAAGATTTTGATACATCACTTGGATTTATTGTTTTCTTTGATGAAATGTCTTCACCGAATGCAATTTCGGCTGAAAAATAACTATACTATTGCATAAGTATCACCGAATCTCCTTTCTTCGTGCTCCAAATGTTTCCATCTGCATTACTTAAATCATGAATGATTTAAAATTATTGTGCCAGATTCGACGCATGTGACCTGTTTGATTGAACTGCTTTATTTGGTATTCTGATTGACCTTAAGAAAGTAGAAAAATTATTGTATGTTATTTAGTTGTGCATATAACTGTTGATAATGAAGTTTAGGCACAAAAAGTAGGTTGGGAATGAAGTTTGACAAGCAATGCAGAGGCTTAGGCCAATATCTAGATTCATAGGCCTAAACATCAATGAAATGGCTACAGAAATTGCATCATTTTGGTTTTTTTTGTTAGATTACCTTATTTGTAATATTGCATTGTGTATTGTGTATCAGATTACATTCCTATTAAATGCTAAGACCAAACTATTTCAATTAGGACAAGATCAGTCGAACCTAATGCCATACTTATTTTCTTGAAATTGCACCTCAAAATAGACTGATTAACACCATATTTTTATAAATATTATATATTTCACATTTTGTAAAATTATTTATTTAAGGGATACGTAATCTAATTTTACGTTTAGTCTGGTCAATCAAACATTCTCTTAACTTTTTGTATGGATATAATAAAATAATGTAACGAATCTATCATAATCAAGTCTCATCACCTAAAAGATTGCCATTAATACATCTTAATGTGTACTCCAATTGTATTTAGTGACGCAATTAAACAGCAAGACAATTCTTAACAATCCGCAACTCTCTCTCTCTCTCTCTATATATATATATATATATATATATCAGAAAACTATTAAGTATTCTTAAAATATTATGTGATATTATTTATGTGTATATTTTATAAATAAAAAAGTTTGATGCACATAAAATGTATCATTTTGTCTCTTACTTATCTAATAAAAGTGGGATATTATTGTTCTAATTAAAGTATTTTTTGCTATATAATTAAATAAAAGCAATATGTTAACAATGTTACATGGCATTTCAGGAC
This sequence comes from Heliamphora exappendiculata, assembly GCA_034768845.1. Classification (NCBI taxonomy): domain Eukaryota; kingdom Viridiplantae; phylum Streptophyta; class Magnoliopsida; order Ericales; family Sarraceniaceae; genus Heliamphora; species Heliamphora exappendiculata. The sequence goes on along the minus strand of JAOTRH010000026.1, from coordinate 4,073,395 downwards.
TACTTTATAATTAAGTAAACTTGAAGACATAATGAGCAATCTAACATGTAGAAAGAATTTTTTTTTCTTTCTTCCAACTGGGGTCCTTTATCCCTGTTGAATATTCCGTGGTATTATGATTCCTTTTTAATTTACTTGTTAAACAATCGTGAGATCTATCACCTCCCCTTCCATCTTGGATTTTTCCTTCATGGTATTTTACTTCATTGAAGATGTTATTCGTCACCGAACAAGGTTTGTCTTATTAAGTGATGGTCTTGAAGTTTCATGCTGACATTAGTTTAGTAATACTTTACACAAATGAAAAAGCTTCATACACACTTATTTGTTATTTTTGATAGGATTAGATAGGATATGAGGTATTAATAATACTGTGGGTCTCACATGTTTTTTTATGTACCAAGAAATTATGGATGAGATAATGTATACAGTTAGAAATTTAGTTCTTATTTAGTTAGAGAGAGATAAAAAATAAAATAAGAGTTATAGAATTTTTAGATAAGAAGAAAATATAATCCAAAATTTTGTACTAATAATACTAAGAAAAGACTTGATATTAATAATATCATGAATGAGGATTAACAATTATTTATTTATCAGACAGCTAGTTCAATTCTCAAAATAAAAACATAAAATTCATAATATCAAGGAGATCAATTTTTTTTGGTCCGATTGTTTTGCCTATTTATCTAATCCCCTATTTCTTAAAATCTCATAACAAATAAGGCCAAAGTGTATAACTTTTTGTTTTCTACTTACTTAACAAACATAAATCACTATTGTTCTATTTAAAATATTTTTTATTGTATAATTAAATAAAAATACTATATTAATAATATCACACGGTGTTTTAAAACTATAAAATAATTACCTGTGCATGCTTTGTCTTTTCCTTTAATATGTTCATACTTTGAAACTCATTAGATTGATTTGCTTTACTTCTTTTCGAGGATTGCAACGTGGGAATAATGGAAAACGATATATTCCTGTGGAACCCAAAACATTTTATACTTTACTGTGAGACTCTGTGAATTCTATAAAAAAATGGTTGATGGGTATTTCGTCTTTCAAGTTTTCCACAGCATCAAGAAAACGTGAACAATGAAAATGGGTACCTTTTGTCCTTTTCCAAATTGACATGAAGTGCTATTTTTTTTTTAAAAAAGAAACAAGGATTTTCTCTCTATTTCCATGTTTCACTTTTGACGAAGTAATGTCCAATGAAAATTTTCTGTCTTTTTTTAAAAATTTTCTTATGATTATAAATTAAAATAAATTAAAGTAATTTGAACATTTACAACGTAGATTAGTTGATGCGATAATAAGAAAAACTGACAAGATCACGAATAATAAAAATATTAAAAAGAGAGGTAAATTTAAATTAACATGAAATGTCTCATAAATTTATTAAAACTAACTAAAAATATAATTTTTAATAGAATAAAATGGTGTAACATGATTAATGTTACTTAGTTTGATTTGGTATTTCCCAAATCTCTATATTATAGGTTTAGAATGGGCTAAAAATGATATTTGAAATTGTTACTTGTAAGCTTTGTAAAGAAGTTAATTCATGTAAAAAGTTGAATATCGATAGTTACATGCACATATTATATTTTATTTTATAAAATATTTTTTTAAAAAAATAAATTGTTTAAGTTTAAATTGTTTATTTATAAGAAAAATGCAACTTATTTATATATTTATTAATATCTAATTAAATTAAAATCTTACCTAAATAGTTAGCCCACTCCATGTCCAATAAACATAATCTTCAAGTAGATTTATCGTACAAAGTTAATTTTCCCGAGTGAGATTCTCTGATTCTCAGGAGTCCTAAAGAGTTTTTGTCTCGTACCTAACTCTTTAGGATAAATTACATGGACTCCTCTTAAAATTTTTGATAAAAATAAATTTTTTTTATATAATTTAAAAAAGTACAGTAACACACTCTCAGTTTTGATTTTAACATCAAATAGACTACAACCGTTAAAATTTTTGTTTAATTTAACGAAAAATCACTATTTCATCTCAAAATTGCCCTCAAAACTACTGTTCACCACAAAATTGCCATCAAAACCACCGTTTGCAACTCCCACCCAAAATCGCC
>JAOTRH010000026.1:4016250-4071185 GCA_034768845.1 Heliamphora exappendiculata | reverse complement strand
ATATATTTCTTGTAGTTGATTATTAGATTTATGTTTTAAAGTGTAAAGGTCAATAAGTTTTTCTTAAGATATAGTGTATAGAGAATTGCTTTGAGTTGATAGTGGAGGAAAATCAGTAATTATGTAGTTGTTATATGGTGGTTGTGAGTTGAAATCAGGCGGTGCCTGAGTATAAATTGTTATACATTTTCATAGAGTTTTAATCGACAACGTTGAGTTAACACGTAGGGTTCACGTGACCTAGGGGTTGGAGCGTGACAGTGCCCCTATTATTAGTTATCAGGCATTGGTGCCCCAGTTACATTATACTACTTTTTGTAGTATTTTCGGGCCTTCGTGCCATTTATTACTTCACACGTTTATCCGTTTCAGGACTTTCCTTTATTTACTACTCAAACTATCTTGGATGCATAATTCAAATGCCATAATTTATACAGATCACACAAACTGCAGACTGACACACACCCGCCATGTTTAAACATGGCAGTCACCACATTCACAAGGCCAGAAATGGCGATCATCAGCTCGAACATGGCGGTTGTCTGGTCAAATGGATGATGTCACTGTATGGTTCCCTTCCAAGTTGGCAGTCGCCCACTCAAAGGTGGCAGTCGCCACATTGATTATACTTTTTACTACTTTTTTGATTTCTAGCCTTTCCATGCCTTATAAATATAGCTCTAGAGACCCCATTTTTTGTTACTCCGACTCAGATGGCTTCTTCGCTTTCTGCATGGATTGAGGCATTTTCTTATGTCGAATGCTTAAACTTTTCCCTTTTCGGTATCAACTCCTTATTTCCTCTAATGGCCATAAAGATTGATGGACCTTTGTTGAAAGCAGCTGCTTAGCTGTGGGACCCACAACCCCACGTATTTCGATTTGGTCTTGAAGAGCTATGCCCTACCGTGGAGGAGTTTACTGCTATTTTGGATTTAGCTCCTCGAAACTCCGTCATGGTTCCCACTTTTTTTCTTTTGACCCGCCAACAAGTGATACAGCTTTGTGGCTTGTCTAAGATGGAAGTCTCTCTTCTGACACAGGATGACTGTCTTAATATACCCTGGATCATTGACAGATTCTGCCCTACTGGTGACCTCAGTGACCTCAGTTTTTAGCTACGGCGATGTTATGCTCCTTGCTTCTGCTTTCTTGCCCAGTATCTCCTCATTTCCTCTAACGGGCGAGTTAGCTGCGCACTGGTTGACATCATGGGTTAAATGTGGATGGGGAAGGATTTTGTGCCACTTGTCTTAGATGAGACACTGCTGGGCCTATATGTCGTTCATCGCTGTGAGACCACTACTTTTGCTGGAAGCCCCTTACTTCTTCAGGTAAGCCCGAAACCTTTCTTTCATTATAATTTTATCGTATTGCAAGGCTTTTCCCTCACTGTTCTCACTTTTGCTGTAGATCTGGATGATGGAGAAGGTAAATCTTGTACAAAAACCCCTTGCTGATAAACACAGTGCCGCAGCTTTCTTTTATGAGATTTGAAAATCGAAACCGTAGCTCAAAAGATGATCTGGGCTGGTTCAGTCGACTGAACCCATTGGTTCAGTCGACTGGATCATCATGTGGGAGGTTCAGTCGACTAGACCTGGGAGGTCAGTCAACTGAAGTGGCTTCTGTTTTGGGTTCTCATTTCCAGTGTGTTTTTCAGTGGACTTGAGGGTGAGTCCATTCGACTGAACTTGGCTTTTTGGGAAATGAGGTGTTTTGGTTTAAGCTTTCTTCGTACGATGTCTATCCGAGATTTTTATGAGATTCTATGGTTTCAAAAAGGGTTACCGAAAGTTTTCAAAAAGATGGTTTGAAAATGGAGTTTTGGGAAAACGTGTTTGTGAAAAGTTTGGAGCTAGCCTTTGAGGTTGAGGCTCAACTTCTAAAACGTTTTGATAGAAATATGTGTTTACATGTTTTGGTTTGATTTCCATGGTTCATGGATTGAATCATATATATATATATATATATATATACACATGTTGTATATCTGCTTGTTGATTGATTTTGAAATGTTATCTATAGATGTACCGGGATAATGGGTTTGTGAGTGGGCTTCTATTGCTCTTTGTTGAAAGTTTAGAAACGTGCGCAGCGTAGGTACCTACGTGCCTTCTGGTTAGTCCCCATAAACGAGGTGGTTGGGTGCTCAGTGCCCTCAAGCTGTGGTCCCGTAAACTAAGTGGTTATTAGGTGTTTCGTACCTTCGGGGGTAGTCCCGTAAACTAAGCTTTACATTGTCGTAACTCCGTATAGAACTTGTCATTATCTAGCTGACATTCAGTGGTTCAGGACTAGGATAATGGGCAGGAGTTTATATCGGTTACCTTATCGGGTATGGCAGAGTCGGTACATAGGATCTCATTTATCTTGTCTCCTCGGTTGATTGTTGTCCTGAGTGGAGAATGTTGTTTTACTGCTTTCCCTTAACTGTGGCATGATAACTCTCAGGTTTATATACATAGTTTCAAGGATGAAAATGATAGTTTTCAGATGGAAAACTGGTGGTTTTTGCTAGAAAATCGTGTTGGCTTTTGTGGTCGAGCTAGCTCCCACCGTATGATTATATATCCTGCTTTACAGCTTTATAGTATGTTTTTATTGAGCTTCGGCTCACGTAGTGGGATTTTCTAAAAACTTTTTTAGGTGGACGTGAGGAGATGACCTAGATGCCCGTTGAGATGGAAGACTAGTCGTAGTTTCTCCTGTTTTGTACATATACCTCGACATGTGATCCCTGTTTTAGAAGGCGGGTTTTGTACACCTTTTAGCGATATACTTATTCTTGTATGGAATTGCATGATTTTCAATTTTTATGAGAGTTGAACCGTGGGGATATTTATTCAAACGTTAGCTTTGATTTCTAACTGTAAAACCTATTTTTTTTAAATGGGTGTTTTGGTGGGCTTTCGCGTGACTCGGATATTTGGGCATGACAACTGAGCGATACATCACCTTCACCATGCTGTACTTTCAATAGAGTTGATCCCTCCCCTCCCCTCCCCTCCCATTGGGAGATGAATGCTGTCTTTTCTGTGAATAGTCAGAACTGTGCCATTTCTTATCAGTTTTAGTTTCTGATGGAGAGTCAATGGTACAACCTGGACACTTGGGTCATGCAACCAGGGTTTATCCAACAACAAGTTGAAAGATGCCGGTACATCTAGTACATGGAACTCGATCGACATTTCCTAGTGTCCTACTGATATTACAAACGACACTAGTCCTAGTACGTCCCTCCTTGTGTTGTCATAGGCCCGGACTCCTTGATTGCTCGGTGTGAAGTGCTCCATCTTTAGTCTTAAACAGAGTGTTGTTCTGAGCAGACATAGATTTAATAAAGACCCGTTATCGATAAGGGTCACGGGGACCCACTTGTCTAGACATTTAATGGTAATGTGTAGCGGTCTGTTATGATTTCTTTCCTCTACTGGCAGATCTTTATCGGAAAAGAAAATGACTTTCGGTTCTACTGCAGACAGAATAAGTCCAATCAGTTGCTCTGGGGTGGCAGCTATGGAATCACTGGCTTTATTCAAAATCTTTAGTACAGCTTATCTGTGTTTATGCTAGGCTATTAGTAGCCCCAAAATGCTGATATTGGCTTACGTCTTCTTTAACTACTTCAGCACTGCATCATCCTCTTCTTGTTCTTTCTCCTTCCCTTTTTCGCTTGGTTGCCCTTTTTCCAATTGGGCTGGCTTTAAATGCCGCCCATTTTTGGTCAGATGTTCTATCCCCTCCTTGGGATCCCATAATCCCGTTATTGTGTCGTTGGTCTATCGTACTTCGTTCACAGGCGGAGGACTTTTAAATGCCCACAAATCGCCTGAATTACCAATTGCTATTCTTCTCTTCTCTCCTCATCATCTTTAATAGCTCATGTATTATCGACTTCCTTTCAGAGATCCTCTCTGTTAAAATCCACCTACTATTCTCGAGCAGCCCATAAATCAGTCCACTCTGCTTCGTTTGATTTCAGCACAACCCTTATCAGCCAATAGGATTACATTTCATCCACGTATACCTCTTCCTCAAAAAGTTAGGGAAGGGTAATGCTGTCGAGCATGTGACCAAACCCATATGGTCAGGCTGGGTAATCTAAAGGCCAATCGTCTTCTTCGTTACGTTCTTCTTCTTCTTGAACTGCCACCTGATATCCTTCCCAGGCATCATCATTCCCTTCTTCTACCATATCCCAGCCATTTCCATTTATAATCAATGAATAGGCTGTCGGGTCTTCGGTAACTGGAGCAGATGGCCGCGGCAGTTGCGCCAGACAGATGTGCTAACTCGAGTCCTCTAATTCCTCAAGAGACATGTAATTTACCATAGCCTGCCTGGCATGATTTGGTAGGGGATTAATCGTGACATTCGGCTTTGGAGTAGCGGACGGGGGGGTGGGGCCCACCTTTTTGTCGATGAGATTCTGGATCTCATGTCGGTGTCTTAAGCACTTATCAGTTAAATGTCCGTGACCTTAGTGGAAGGCTCAGTATTGAGAAGCATCAAACCTTGGCGGTAGGGGATCAGGTACGGGCATGGGGTCTAACGGCTTGATAAGCCCTTTCTCGACAAGTCGACTTAGGGCGGTGGATAATGAAATGTTAAGGGGAGTGAACACCCTCCTTGGCCTTTGTTGCTGTTGATTGTTGTCCGACTGATGGGTGTTGTTGGATTGCTGGGCGAAAGAAGACAGATTCAGCAAGTTTACCTCGTTCGAGCGAGACACGTGGTTGGTGGTGGCAGTTTGGTTTTAATTGTTTGTTGGGAATATTCTTCTAGGTTTTTGGCTAGGTTCGACTTTCTTGATATCCCCAGACTGAATGGCGTCTTCAATCTGTACTCCATCGTCAAACAACTGTTCAAAGGTAGAAAGTGGCTGAGTGATAACATACCGCTTCAGTAGAGATTGCATATTCTTAATCACGACCCTCACTTGTTATTTCTCAATGGGCCGATTTGTCATCTTGGCAGATTTACCCCTCTATCGGGTCAAGAAGTCAACAAAAGACTCCTGGCTCTCCTGTCGAGTTGTTTTGAGCTCTCTGGTGGTGACATCTAGTTGGAAATTGTAGCTACACTGACTGACAAAAGCCGTGGCTATGTCCTCCCAAGTCTTAGTTTTGGAAACCTCCAAAGAAAGAAACCATTTTTGCGCAGCCCCAAAAAGTGATCAGTGAAACAGTTGGGCCTTGAGTTGATCATCAATCCCCATGGGGGATAAGGTTTCGACATACATTCTCAGATGAATGTGGGGATCTCCAATACCTTCAAATTTCTCCATCTCCGGTATTTTGAATTTTTTTGGCAATGTTGCATCTGAGAATAGGCACAAATTAACCACATCCAGCATGTATTCTTCTACTCCTTTTGCCTTTCTTAGTATCTTTTCCATTCGGTCGATCTTATCCGCCAGTGCGGATTCCCTAAACTGGGCAGTATTCTCTTCTTCTACCACCACCGAGCAGGGAACCCGGTGTGGTACAGCAACTTGTGGTACATGCTGTCCTTGGTTGTCGTCCCAGAAGTCTTTGCCGTTCTCATTTGTGTCATCTAGTTGTCCATTCACAACGGGCATACGAGCCTGAATTGCCCGGATTTATGCCTGACACTGATTTTGAACTTGGGTCTGTTGCTTCACAGCGATTTGTATCTCAGTAATGGCTCTCATTAGAGCTGTCAACTTCACCTCATTCTCTGCCATTTCAGCTGATTGTTTAGACACTATGAAGTTTGCCTGATTCTAATTTCTCCCAAACACGTGTTAATTGTACTCTTCTCGGCTCAATGGTAAACCTATAGAAAAAATTAAATTTCAAAAGCAGAATAACCAGTATCAAACACTTCTCATATGAGAATTCTGACGATAGATAGCAAACATACTAGATACCCAAAATAGCAAATCATAAGCAGATAATCACGAAAACTATAACAATGCTCGTGCCGGGCTCATACTGGCAGCATAACAACTAAACAAGTTTGACTAAACTCGGGTGAAGAAATGGGCAGTACTCCGGCAAGAAAATAGAACTAGGTGAGAGGACTGGTTTGACCTAGAATTCTAAGAAAAAATGGGCAACATAACAGTAAAAAAAAACTAGTTCACGCGGGTATAACAAGGATCTGAAGGAAACGAGCCTAAACAATGGTGGGGGTATGGAACTAACAACTCGGGAAGAACTTGAAAGAGAGAGAAAGTACCCTAGAGGTTTCAAAATGAAACACGGGCATGACCCCGAGAAGAAAACTGTGGAGGAAAAATCAAACATGGTGAAAGAAAAACCCGGGTAAGAACCCGAAGGCGAAAAGCAAACCTAATCAAATGATAAAAGAAAACCCAAGCTGAACTCGGAGGAGGAACTAGTTTAAACCCGAACAAATAATCCTAATAATAAGCAATCAAAACATACAATTAAGAAAATACATAATCATACTAGGGTTAGCAATATCTAATGGGGGTTCTAGGCTACTATATGCAAAAGGCTAGTTTTGGTCGATCGAACAGGGTACCTTCTGAATAAAGCCGGGTATATACCTCCCATGCTTGGAGTGGTGTAGGATATGGTCAAACAGTACGCTCGAACTCTTTTACAGCACCTATGAAAGCGTACAATCAGTAAGGCTTGCTCACCTTCATAACAATTTTAGAAACAGATGAACGTTCAGGGCATTGGGTCGACCAAGCAGGGGGGTTTTGAAGAACAATGCACATGCATGCAAAAATGTACATGAGAAATACATATTAAGAATCGATGATGTTTTCAAATCTAGCCATCTTATTTGATTTTATAAATCAGTTCTCAGTGGAGTCACCAAAAAATATTGTGGTGTCGGGATTTTTTTGGAAATTTTTAGAAAATATTAAAAAATATGGGATTCAAAAGATGTTTTAAAAATATTTTAACACCTTGAAAAATTAAATTTTGAAAATCCTTTTTTTGTTGGAAATAGAGTCGCCACTTAGTTTTTGAGAAAAACTAAAAAAAATAAAAATGGTTACAAAATTTTAAAACGTCAACTAGAAAAAGAGAGTTTGGGGATTAATGTACGAATCGGAGAAGTTGTTAGGCACTTTGTTCGTCCAACCATAAGGTTAACCTCTACTAATCATCATTGATCCTTTAACATGATTTCTCAAATATATGTAAATAAAAAAAATAGTGGCAAATAGAGAATATCCAAAATCAAATATAGAAAATACATAGCATATGTACATAGCACTTCAAATAAAAAATAAATAAAGGGATAAAATTTTAAGTTTTATAGTATGCAATTTCGAACTAAATGATACATAGAGCACATCGTTATGCAATTTCATCAAAATAAACTAAATCATTATGGTATGCATAAAACAATAAAAATATACTAGAAGTTGTCAAAACTACCTAAATAGAAATTGTTGCAAAATAAGCTAAACTACTTTAGACACAAAATGTTTTAAAGAAAGTAACCAAAATATGTATATTATCAAAATAAACTAGATTGGCATTAACATATAAAAGAAATGCTAAATATAAAATAAAATATGTATAAAAGAGAAAATTCTACATTGAAAAAAAACTTACTTAACAAGAAAATTTTAAATAAGGGTTATATAACAAAAAAAGGGTTTAAAAATTTAAAGGAAAAGAAAAATTTTACAAAAAAAAAATGCTAAAATAAAAATGTTAGAAGATGTTATTAAGCTATTGAAAAAGAAAACTTAACTAGTCATATTTTATATACTTTAAAAGAGACAAAAGAAAAGAAAAGAAAAGAGAAGAAAACAAAATTACTATAATAAGAGAAAATTTATACTAACATTGAAAGATCAAAATTAACTTAAAAGACTTTTTGCAATTTTTTAGGTTTAATAAAATGAAAGAAAATAATGCTAACATTAAATAGAAAAAAAAAGGACCAAAAGAAAAAAAAAATAAAGCTAATAATAATATGACAAGAAATGAAAAGAAAATGTAAGAAAATTAAAGCTAGTAAAAAGAAAGAAAAAAAGAAACTTTATAAGAAAAAAAAACTAATATTAAAGAAAAAGAAATGTTAAGTTGAACATTTTAAATTAATAACTAAAAAGAAAGAAAATAAAGACAAATGGAACATTAGTATTAATAATAATAAAGAAAAGAAATATTAGTAATGAAAAGAACATTAAGCTAATGCTTAAAAAAAAAACATTAAATTAATATTACAAGGAAAGGAAATAAAAATGAATGCTAGAAAAATAAGAGAAATTAAATGCAACTATTTAACTCAAATGTGAAATGTAGTATTGATTACTACATTCACATAAATGTAAGTGTATTATTATAGTAATTAACAACATTAACAAATTGTAATTACCAAAATATGTTAGCACTAATTTGATGAATGAATTAAAGAAAAAGATAATATACTTAGTGTGGATGTGTAAATTAAGCTATTAATTAAAAAAATTAAATTAAATGAAGAAAATTAAATAAGAAAAAAGGTTAACTATACAAATGCAAGAAATACGCAAATTGAAATTGGATTTAACCCGATCACTCCAAAAGAGAGGGAATAGAGTTAGAAAGATCGTTGATCCAAACAAAATACCTGGATTGCTTAGGAATCCTTAAGTTGGGGGAATGTGCTTCAATGGTCAAATCCTCGGATGGTGATCCAAGCAACGCTTTCAATATAGGCGTCGGAGTTTTGGATCTCAGTATTTTGGTAGGGCTTCGGCGTTGGGACTCAGAATTACTTAGCAACTTGACAGAGCTTCTCTCACTAAACCTCTCACTAATTTTCTGTCCGTAAAAACATACCAGGGGTACGGTATTTATAGAATTCTTCAACCAATGAGGTGTTCCATGTTTTTGGGCATGTCAGGCCATTTGGAGTTAGCGGTCGCCAGGTTGGAGGTGGCAGTCGCTATGTCTAAGAAAGGTTCCACAAGATTCTATTGGCGGTCGCCATAATACAAGTTAGGGGTCGTCACTTTTGGCTAGGGTTTTCAAAATGTTCTATTGACGGTCACCGCAATTAACATGACGGTCGCCACATTGGGAATGACTTGCATAACAGGTTATCGATGGTTCAATAAAATTTTATTTGGTTTGAAGGTTTTTAGATGATTAGGTTCAAATACCGAATTTAGATCACTTCCCGATGATCAAAATGTAACACTATTCCACCTGTTTTCATTATCGAATTTACCTAAGATTTGGCAGAATCAGATTGGGGTGTCTACACTATGTGACCGGAGTTTTTATATGATGATTGATTTGAATTAGTTGATTAGTATTTCTACGTGAATGTATGATGATTTAGAACTCATACTATCATGATTCAATCATATCTTGAGAATTGTAGCTTATATTTAACATATTTGTACCTTATACTTTGCGCGTTATATCATGAATCTTGCCATGCTAGTTGATGCCATGCTATATATGGTTGTATTTGAGATTCATATCATACATCATTGACATTAGCACTTGCATCCTGGCATATTGGAGTCCATCTGTGTAAACTATTATCGGGATGGGCTGTATTGAGATTGTTTTTCTTGGTTCTAAATCTAGGGCGTCCCAAGTTACCATTTTTGTAAATATTTTGGGATATATTTTCCTTGTACACTTTGGGTTCGTCTCCGATGTTACAAAATTGGTTTATACACCCTGAGTTCGTCCCCGGTGTTCGAAATAGTTTATCGTGAATATTATTGGGCACCGTGGGTTCGTCGCTAGCATTATGATTTCGATAGCTTGAATTTCTTGGGTTGACACCGACGAAGGCATCACAAGTCTTAAGGTGGGATAAACTGCTTATTATATTATTGATTGATTGATTATTGAATTTGTTGGTTTAGAGGATAAATGATTATTAAATTTTGTTGGCCTAGAGTATGGCGTGGATCCCGACGCCATTGCCATTGAGTAAAACAGTTGTGGCATGAAGCCTGACGAAGCATTTACTATTTGCAACAAGGCGTGATGATGGCTTTGGTGATCAAATACCTGTAAAAGTCTACTATGGTGATTCCCGATGTGGAATCCGTGTTATAATCTGGGTGCCTGTTGGGTTGGGCATCTGCATTACATACACGGCATCTCATATACGCATATTTATTGACTTATCTACTTTTTTGTCATAAATTTGTCTGTCTTCTTGACTATAGACTGTACTGAGTGTTAAATGGTATACGTTATGGTGATTTTGTGCTGTGAGATTAGTTAGAAGGTTAGAGTATTTTGCTTTGGTTCTTGGCATTCGTGCCACAAGTAAGGAGGAGTTCTTGGAGGAAGTCATCCTAGAGGGAGAAGAAAAGTTGGAAGAACAGGGTGAGTTCCAAGAGCACATGGATCCCACTGATGCATTCTGAGGAGTGGAGACCTCTTCTTTTGTTCTATTATTCAGTTTTTTCGTGCTTAGTGTAATTTTTAAAATTTCTTGGTGAAACTGTAATAGTTATATATTTTTAAACAGTTCAAAATTCATTTATGATGTAATAGCTAACGTATGTAAATATGAATGTATGATTAGTATATTCCTATATTTATATTTATATATCCCGACGTGCTCGAGGCATCACAGTTGGTATCAGAGTTTAGATTTAATGAACCTTCAGACCTTGGGTTATGGGAGACCACAAGTTCTGTAGCGTAGAATCTCTGTAGAAGGTCTATAATATTAACTTATCACTTATAATTTTAACAATTTAAAATCTTTACCTTAAGTTTCTCTTTCTATTAGGATGGCATCCAATGTCGACCCAGCAGAAAAACTAGGGCAAGCGCAAGACCTAGAGGATTCGGATCCAGAGAAAGACCCAGAAGAAATGCCCGTGGAGGAACAAGAACCGATTGAAGCTGTCCCTTTGCGTGGGTTTTTCCAGAAGAATGGTAGGGTAACAAAGAAGAAGAAGAGGCCGAGGAAGCTGAGGAAGGCGAGGATGTGGCCAATTACAATGTGGACAGCGAAGACGAAGGCGAGGATGAGGACGAGGATGAAGAAGAAAGAGCCATTGCTTTCCAGTACGACAAGCTTGAAGCACCTGCACCTGAGTCTCATGAGGATGAGGCTGTTGATGCTACTATATACTTTGGTCATCAGGACAACCGAGGTATCGCGTGAGAGAAAGGGTGTACGCCAAAATTTGCCCAGACAAGATGTGCTTGTGGAGGAAACCAGAGACTTTCGCTCGTTTCATAGGACTTGTATGCATTCTTGAGAAGTATAGCAGGACGCTTTACCATTTAGATTTTTCCCCAAGGTTTAAGGCTTGACTCAGAGACATGTTGACTACAAAGTGAATGTAGCGCCAGAGACCGAAGGACAAAAGATGAATCATCAATCCACTCGACCCAGCCATCGACTTTGACAACTCAGAGATATACCAGGAAGTTCCAACAGTGATAACAAACAAGATGCAGATGGACCAACCAACGCTTGGCATGTCGAGGTGCTATGGCGCAGCTATAACATATACGACACAACGTGGAAACGCGAGGCGATTGTCCAACATTTCTACCCGCATCTCTTTACTTAGACCTTAGTGTGTAGGCGTTGTATTTCTCTTTTGTTTAAGTGTTGTATGCATATTTTGCAAACTGCTTGAAAATCTTGTACCAGTTATGAGTTGGAATGAAATGAAAACGTTGTAGTTAAATCTCTGTAAGTAATTTTGCAACCTTGTATTAACCGCATAAAATCCCAAAACACAAGGAATAATCAAGAGCTGAAATAATCTGCAAGATCATAACACTCTTTTTATTTTTAGGATGGCTGGTAGATGACCAAATTACCGACAAGCTAACGGACCCAAAGGCAACGAAGTGCCGGGATTAGCCCAAGTGTTGTGAGAATTAGCCGCTAGCATCAACTGTCCTATCGTACGTGACCGAGCATGGTTCTTATCTGAGATGGGTAGACAGCAAGTCCCGACGTTCAAAGGAGAGTTAAACTTAGGAAAGCTGAAGAGTGGCTGAGGGCGGTTAAGAAGTTGTTTAATTCTATGGGAGTGTAGGACGAAGCAGACCGCGTAGCCTTGGCGGCACACCTACTAGAAGGAGAAGAGGATCATTGCTGGTCCTTAATCAACAACACACAGGACGTAACAGCTCTAGCTTAGGACCAGTTTGAGGGCTTGTTCTTGGAAAAATATTTTCCAGTCCCCTTCCGTCAAGGACATGTTCGTGAGTTCTGGGATCTTAAACAAGACTCAATGACAGTAACGCAGTATGTGAATCGCTTCGAGGAGTTAAGTCGTTTTGCCACAACCCTAGTACCGAATGAGGAATCTAAGGCACAAAAGATTGAATGGGGCCTTGAGCCATTTGTTCGAACAAGGGTGATTTGCCTGCAACTCCCTACATACACTCAAGTAGTTCGGGCCGTTTTGCTCGCCAAAATCGATCTGGTTGATTTAAGGAAGATTTGGAACCAAAAGAAGAGAAGTACCAACTCTGGAGGGTATGTTAGGAGCAACAGAGTGTTTATCCCTAAGAGACCATATTATGAGGATAATAGACAGGGACAATCAAGGGGTACCTCCACGAGATCTATGATCTGTTCTGAATGTCAATAATTGGGACGTAAGAGGACAGACTGTTCATGATTGAAATAGAGGAATCAAAACAACCAACCCCAACAATGAAGGCAACCCCATAATCTATTGCCAAGAAACCCATAGCCCGTTCAAGTTGCTAGGCTGGCAGCTAACCCGCAGAATGGAAGGGGAAGGCCACCGCATAACGAAAATTAGAAATCCCAAGGAGGTTCAAGCAATGGGATAAGGAATGGGAACACTAGGAACAATGATGGAAACCGGCCTATTGGAGGACGCATTTTTTCCTTACAAGAAGAAGAAGAGGAGGAAGACACTCAGGTCATACAAGGTATGTTCATATTGTTTAATACCTTAGTGAAAGTGCTATTTGATTCTAGAGCATCCCATTCCTTTATATCTTTAGCCTGCATGAAATCTTTGTTCTTGGAACCTGAGGCTTTAGACCAAACCCTAAGCGTTATCACACCCATTGGAAGTCTAGCACGAGTAGATTCCGTTTGTAGTGCGTGCACGTTGTGAGTACCCAATACCTTTATGACATGCGACTTACGAGTAATAAATTTTAACGGATACGACGTGATTCTTGGAATGAATTGGCTCTCTGGACATCGCGCTATCATGGATTTCCAACAGAAGAAAATATGGGCACAAGTAGAGGATGGAACTACGATACGAATTCAAGGAGAACGATGCGAAATCTTAATCCCGAGTAGTGCAAAAGAGTGCGAATCGAATAACTTCATAGGAAGATTAACTTGCCTGTTTTCTAGAATAATCGTCTCATCAAACCCCGAGTTACCACGAGTCGTGTGTGAATATGAAGATGTATTCCTAGAAGAACTACCTAGATTACCCCCACACCGTAAGGTCGAGTTTTCAATAGAGCTCCAACTTGGAACTGCACCGATTTCGATCGCAACACACCGAATGGCTCCCGCCGAGCTTAGAGAATTAAAGGACCAACTTCAAGAATATCTCAGTAAGGGTTTTATCCGTCCAAGTACATCGCTGTGGGGAGCACCAGCGTTATTTTCTAAGAAGAAGGATGGAATCTTACGTCTTTGCATCGACTACCGTCAGTTGAACAAAGTAACGATTAAGAATCGATACCCTTTACCCCGCATAGATGATCTCTTCAACCTGCTTCGAGGGTTAGCCTACTTCTCAAAGATCAATATACACTCAGGCTATCACCAACTCCGAGTTAAAGAGGAAGATAATCTAAAGACAACCTTTAGAACATGATATGGACACTATGAGTTCGTGGTGATGCCTTTTGAATTAACGAATACCCCAAGAGTTTTCATGAGTTTGATGAACAGACTTTTTCAGCCCTATCTTGACCAGTTTGTAGTGATTTTTATGGATGACATCTTGGTGTATTCAAAAACTGACAAAGAACATGAGCAGCATTTAAGGATTATTTTGAAGAAACTAAATGATTCACAACTCTATGCGAAGGCAAGCAAGTGCGAATTTTGGTTACATGAAGTGAAATTTCTAGGACATATGATTTCTAAAGAAGGGATAGCTATGGATCCAGCCAAAGTGGAAGCTATTTTGGATTGGAAGCAACGTCTTTGAAATTCGTAGTTTCCTGGGACTAGCTGGATATTATCGAAGGTTTATCCAAGTTTTCTCTAAACTGGCACGACCAATGACAAGATTGACACAGAAGGGAGTAAAATTTGAATAGAACGATAAGTGTGAGACGGCTTTTTAGGATCTTAAGAAAAGATTGACTAGCGCTTCTATCCTAATCATACCTAAAAGAGAGGTTGGATATACAGTGTATTGCGACGCGTCTAAGGAAGGCTTAGGATGCGTGCTGATGCAAAACGGTAAGGTAGTAGCCTATGGGTCAAGACAGTTGGAAACTCATGAGCAGAACTATCCTACTCACGACCTAGAGCTTGCAGCCGTAGTATTCACACTAAAGTTATGGAGGTACTATCTTAACAGAGAACAGCTTGAGCTATTCTCGGACCACAAAAGTCTGAAGTACCTATTCGCCAAGAAGGACCTCAACATGAGACAACGTCGGTGGATGGAATACCTGGAGGACTAGTTCACTTTAGACTATCACCCGGGTAAAGCAAATGTGGTGGCTAATGCCCTTAGTCGGAGGACGAAGAGCACGTTAGCTGGTATAGCGGTAAGGGAATAGAACATGATGGGAACGCTCAACGAGTATCAACTTCAACCGTTTGAATCGGGAGATGGGAACTATTTTTTGTCTAACTGTGGCAACGATAAATCTTCATCAGCAAATCGTGAATGCTTAAAAGTATGACCAGGAGTCTGAATTTATTCGAAGGCATCTTATCACGGAGGAATCGAAAACAAGTTGAGTAGTCAACAAACACGGGCATCTAACGTACTTAAGTAGGCTTTTCGTACCGAATGTCGAGGATTTAAGGAGAGACATCCTGAATGAGCATCATCAATCACTCTTTGCGGCCCACCTCGGAGGAACAAAAATGTACAAAGATTTGAAGAGGCACTATTAGTGGAATGGCATGAAAAAGGATGTAACAAGCTTTGTAGCCAAATGTCTTACATATCAGCAAGTGAAGGCCGAGCACCAAAGACCAGGAGGAACCCTTCAATCCCTGGAGATACCTCAATGGAAATGGGATCACATCACTATAGACTGTCTTTGGACTGCTGAGGTCACCAGCAGGACACGACTCCATCTGGGTAATCGTGGATCGTTTCACAAAGTCAGCACATTTCCTGCCAGTTTGGACATCCAAAAAATTAGAAAACCTGAGTCAAAAATATGTTCGAGAAATCGTTTGTCTTCACGGAATTCTGTTATCTATCGTGTCCAATCGAGACCTGCGTTTCACTTCGCGATTTTGGCAAAGCCTACAAGATGCTTTAGGAACATAGCTTTATTTCAGCACGACTTTTCACCCACAAATTAACGGACAATCTGAATGCATAATTCAAACACTAGAAGACATGCTTCGCGTTTGCATCATGGATTTCAAGGGACATTAGGAAAAGCACTACTGTTGGTCGAGTTCACTTACAACAACAGCTACCAGTCCAGTATTGGCATGCCGTCATATGAAGCTCTTTACGGAAGACCGTGTCGTTCACCAATTTGTTGGACTGAAGCAGGAGAGAACGCACTTTTTAGATCGGATCTTATACAAGTGACTACCGAGAAGATCCGACTAATTCAGCAACAATTAGTCACTGCTCAGAGCAGACAAAAGAGTTACGCCAATCAGTAACAGAGACCGCTGCAATTTGAAGTAGGAGATCATGTATTCTTGAAGATCTAACCACGACGAGGAGTTATACGTTTTGGCCAAAAAAGAAAGCTAGTTCCAAGGTACATCGAACCATTCGAGATTTTGGCTAAAGTTGGAGAAGTAGCATATCGTTTAGCTGTACCACCACAACTCGCCAGTGTTCATAACGTTTTTCATGTATTAATGTTGAGGAAGTACGATATGATCCTGCCCACATTTTAGATTGGAAGGAACTCCATGTCAATGAGGACATTACATTCGAAGAACAACCTGTAAGGATAATCGATCAACGAGACAAGGTTCTTAGAGGAAAGACCATCCTGCTCATTTGAGTTCTTTAGAATTGCAATGGAATTGAAGAGTCAACCTAGGAACGAGAGGAAGCGATGAGGGTAAGTCATCCCTAGTTATTTGCAAATTGAGGAACGATACGAAATTTCAGGCACAAAATTTATTTTAGGGGGATAGATTGTAACGACCATGTTCGAACCCTAGTATTAGTGACGGATAGACCACGAGGCCATAGAGTAAGAAGAAGGTTCAAAACCCTAACTCGAATTGAAAATCCTAAAGTCGGCCTAGAAACCCTAAAAAAGTCCAAAACACATGCAACAAAACCTTAGCACCCGGAGAGTCTCCCAATGTTCTAAATGAAGTAAATATCATGAAATAATAAATTAGAAATCAAAAATTCTCATAAATACGGTAAAATAACCATTTTACCCATAGTACAGTAAAAAATTTTAAAAATTTAAATTTTGTCACATGGACACCTTAAATAAAGGATTTAAGTACAATTAAGTAGTAAAGGACAAAATAACATCAAAAATAACAAAAATACCCTTAGTGGCCGACCACCTTGGAAAAAGTATCAAAAAGTAGCTTTTTACTTTCTTTTTAGCTTAAAATGATGAGAAATGTATTAAATTAAATCTTATGATAATCTAATACTTGTTGAATAAGTAATATACATAATAATATGGTATTATAGGTTAACAAAAGAAAACAAATTATTATTGAAGTTTGTACACAATAAAATAAGTCAAAAAGTCATACATTGTCAAAATAGCTTAATTTGACTTAAAAAATTACATCTATTTAATCAATTGTTATGAAAATTATAATAATATGGGAATACTATATTTATTATAAACATACTAAAATAATAGGTCTCAGTAAGAAAAGACACCAAAAAGATACATCAAATTAACTTTTAATGTATTTTCTTACACAATAAGTGCACGAAAATTGAAAAAAATCCCTTGATTGATGGAAGATCAGATTTATGTCCCCTAATGACCCCTAGCTATATTTATCTTCCCCATATTTGATCTTTAGCCCTCTAAAATGGAAACATCTCAAATCATCTCAAGTCTCATTTAATTAAAAGAAGAAAAAAGTCTTTCCATTGTACTTTTTATCCCATTTATGTCTCCTAGCCCTTGTCTATATAAAGCAAGCCAAACACCCTCTTCTCTACATGATATGTTCAGCCAAGAGAGGGGGAGAGACCAGAAACTCTTAACTTTTGAGTGTTAAGGTGAGTTTGAGGAAGGGAAAGGAAGAAAAAGAAAGAAATCAATGAGATTTTCTAAAGCTAAGTCCAAATTCATCCTCCACTCTCCTTTGATCTCTCAAAAAGATAATTAAAACTTCTAAATCTTATGTCTAATATTCCTCAAAATATCCCTCAACACATCCTTTTAAACACTCTAAAAATTGAGAACTAAAAATAAATCGAAAATGCGTCGTAGTTGGAAATTTGGGGCTGTTATGTTTATGGATGATGTGAGATATTTTTGTATGTTGTTATCTTTCAGTTTGATGACTTATAAGTGTGTTGAAACTTGATATTAATGTCTAAAACACAACAATGCAAAGAAATGAGACAAAAACTTGACATAACACAAGTAAGAGACTTGGACCCTAAGAGACTTGATTTTTTAGAACATAGATATTTTTTTCCTAAATTTTGTAACGCCATAACTCAATGTAGAAAATTGATCTAAGCATTTTCTTTATGTCCAGATTTAGATTATTGTGTTATCTTTCATCCAAATTTAGTTTTAACACATTTTCATTAGTAGAACTCGAGAAATTACAATTTTGCCAAAGCGTGTCATTTTTCTACGAGTAAACACTACTGACCTGAACATCCTAGTTTGAGAAGAGATTTGAACTTTGGTCAAAATATGAAAGTTGTAGATAACATGTATATCTATCTAGCCACCGAACACGAGTACAAAATATTGAGTTTTGATAGGTCAAAACCCATTTGAAATGTTCTATTGAGTTTTAGCCCCAAAGAGACACTTCTGTTACATATTTTTGTATAGCCCAAAATTTTTATTTTTAGTGACCTACTCCCAACGTGGTCTACATGAACATTGTAGCTAATATATTGATGTACGTTCTGTCCAAAAATTAGACCTTAAAGCCTCTAGATGATGCTCCAAAACTATTTCAAACCCTATGTCCAAAACTAGCACTGCTGAGTTTTGGCGGCTGACAGAACCTATTTTCTAAAATAGCCACAAACTCTAACTTGTTCCAAATAACTACCCTTAGATTTAAACATGCAACTTGTAGGGGACATATTGAACTAGAACATACTCAAAAATGGGATCATTTAGACTTGATCGAATACCCCAAAGCCGAGACAAATAGAAGCATATTTTGGTAAAATCTTGAGAAAAGTGCTAACTATTTTTGATTAGAATGTTTTGGTCACCCTTTTTCCATAGGTTTTGGCCACCCTTTTTCCATAGGTTTTGGCCTTAGTGTTAAACATGGGAGTTGTAAAAATTATTTTTATCTAAATGGTGTTTAAAAATCATAACTTGATTCCAAGTCTAGATACCCTAAAATCTTATCGTCCCTTTTCATTTAATACTCAATTTTGGCCTTAAAAGTTGCTAAGTGTGAATTGAGTACCCTTTGCTATACGACCCGAGTTTTAATATGATGATTGATTTGAATTAGTTTATTAGTGTTTCTACGTGAATGTATGATGATGTAGAACTTATGCTATCATGATTGAATCATATCTTGAGAATTGTAGCATGTGCTTCACATACCTGTACCCTTATACTTTGCGTGTTGTACCATGAATCTTGCCATGCTAGTTGATGCCATGCTATAGATGGTTGCAGTTGAGATCCATACCATACATCATTGATATTATCACTTCCATCCTAGCATATTGAAGTCCACTTGTGTAAATCGTTGTCGGGATGGGCTATATTGAGATTGTTCTTCTTGGTTCTAAATCTAGGGCATTTCTAGTTGCCATTTTTATAAATATTTTGAGATATATTCATCTTGTACACCCTGGGTTTGCCCCCGGTGTTACAAAATTGGTTTGTACACCCTGGGTTCATCATCGTTGTTCAAAATGGTTTATCACGAATATTATTGGGCACCGTGGGTTCGTCGCTAATATTCTAATTTCAATAACTTAGACTTTTGGATTGATACCGGTGAAGGCATCACGAGTCTTAAGGTAGGACAAAGCGCTTATTATATTATTGATTGATTAATTGTTGAATTTGTTGGTCTGGACGATGAATTATTATTGAATTTTGTTGGCCTGGAGTATGGCACGGACCTCGACGCCATTGCCTTTGAGTAAAATAGCTATGGCATGAAGCCCGGTGTGGCGTTGGAATTTAGAAGTTTTGAAAATGTTTCAAAAACATGGGGATTCAAAGATATTTAAAAAATATTTTAACACATTGAAAACTAAAATTTGAAAAAATTTTTTTATTGAAAATAGAGTGGTCACTTAGTTTTTGAGAAAAATTAAGAAAAATAAAAATTGTTACTGATCTTTAAAACGTTTAACGAGAGAAAAATAGTTTGAGGGTTAAGGTACGAATTGGAGAATGTGTTAGGCATCCTATTCGCCCAACCATAAGGTTGGCCTATACTAATCATTATTGGTTCTTTAATAAGATATCTCAAATACATGCAAATAAAAAAACATGAGGCAAAGAGGGAACATCCAAAATTAAATATGAAAAATACATAATATACGTATATAGAATGCCAAATTAAGCAAATATCAAAATAAAAATTCTAAGTCTTATAACATGCAATTTCTAACTAAAGGGTACATGGAGCACACCCACATGCGATATTATTAAAATAACCTAAACCATCGTGATTGAAATAAAAGAGCAAAAATATGCTAAAAATGGACATGAACTTTGCTAATAATATTATCAAAATCCTAAACTAATTTAAACATGTTTTCAAATGGAATAAACAAAACATTCACTAAAACTATCATGCATGTTATCAAATAGTATAAAAAAAAGATAACTAAAATAAAAAAGAATATGACAAGAGAATACCTAAAGATTAAAGAAAAAGAAAAAAAAAGGTCTACGAAAAAAAACTTAAAAATAAAAAGGTTAGAAAATACTATTATACTAATAAAAAAGAAAAGCTAACTATTCACATTCTAAAGAAGATAAAAGAAAATAAAGGGAAAGAAAAACAAAATGGTAGAAAATTACATTTAAAGAATGAGAATAAGATTAAAAGATTTTTTTTATGATTTTTATGTTTAATAAAAATGAAGAAAAAAAAAGATAAAATGAGATAAGTGTTATGAAAAGAAAATAAAATTATATAAAAAAAATAGAGCATTAAAAGAAGAATAAGTACTAAAATTAAAAGAAAAGAAATAATAATATAGAGAAGATTAAACTAATATTAAGAGAAGAAGAAAAAAAAGAAAATGGAATATTATAAAAAAATTTAAAGTTAGTAATGAAAAGAAAATGTTAGAAAAAGAAATTACACTATTATAAAAAAGAAAAGAAAATGAAAGTTAGAAAAGAAATGTTAAGCTAAAAATAAAATACAATGGAACATTAAACTAATGTTACAAAAAAATAAAATAAAATAAAATAGAATGCTATTAAAAGAAAAGAGACTAAATACAACTATTTAACTTGCAAATATGAAGGTTGTACTGACAACTACACCCATATAAATGTAAGTGTATTATTATAATAATAACGATATTGTTTAGTCGTATTGTTAAATTATGTTAGTACTCTTTAATATATTTAATAAATTTGATGCGAGTAAATAAACAAACAAAACAGGTAAGCTAAATAAGCTAAAACTTGAATTCAAATATAAATAAAGCAACTATAAGCAATGCAAAAAACGTAATAAAGATAAAACAATCAAATTAACCCGATCACTCTAAAGAGGTAAAAAAAATTGAGTTAGAAGGACCGGGGATCCAAGTAAAGTATTTAGATTGCTAAGGAATCCTCAAGTCGGGGAGTGGTGATGGCCAATTCGATCCTTGAGCGATGATTCAAGCTAGAACTTCGGTATCGGGGGGTTTGGCTCTCGGTATTCCAGCAGGGTTTCGATGTCGGGACTCGGATTGCTCGGCGACTCGGGAGAGCTTCTCTCACTAAACTTCTCTCTAATTCTGTCTTTAAAACATACCAGGGGTACGGTATTTATAAAATTGTTCAACCAATGAGATGCTGACACGTTTTGAGACATGACAGGGTTTTTTAAATTGGCAGTCGCCAGGTCATGAGTTAGAGGTCGCCAGGTTGGAGTTGGCGGTCACCATGTTGGAGTTAGCGGTCGCCACTTTTGGCTAGAGTTTTCACAAGATTCTATTGGCGGTCGCCACAATAAACATGGTAGTCGCCACTTTGGGAATGACTTGCATAGCAAGTTATTGATGGTTCAACAAAATTTTATTGGTTTGAAGGTTTTGGGTTCAAATACCGAGCTTGGATCACCTCCTGAGGATCGAACTGAAGTACCATTCCAGCTGTTTTCATTATTGGATTCACCTAAGATTAGGCGGGGTCAAATTGGGGTGTATGGAGTTGTCCCTATTTGATAAAACTTGTATAGCAACGGTTGATGCAAGTTATATCAAAGATCCAGAGACAACATCCATTTGATCGAGCCATCAATCTTAGGCCACAAACACACAAGCATGATGTTGGTCGTACTCAAATTTTCATCGAGTTGCCTACGTACCCCTTTGCTAGAGATGAGACCAAAACATAGTTTCCGGGGCAAAAATGCAAAGATGCAAGATAAAAATATAACGTGGATGCTAACATAATGCAGATGCTAACATGATGCAGATGCTGGTATAAACGACGATATAGGCAAACAAATCCTAGAGATCGAGTTAAGATCTAAAGGGAGCACAAACGGGTGAGTCAAAGATCGAGTCAAGACCTAAGAACTTGACTGGGGATTTGAATAAAAAAAAGGATCAAGTTAAAATCTAAGAAATTATTATAACCGAAAAAGCAATTGATCGGTCGAGTCAAGACCTCACAATTTCGGGATGAAAACGGGATAAAAATAATTAAAAACTAAGTTACGACTTAAAATTAGATTTATCGGAAGGATAGACCATGAATTAATAGGTCAAGTTAAGACCCAAAAATTTAAAATGAAAGCGGGATAAAAATAACTCAAAGCCAAGTCACGGCTTAAAATCAAATTTATCGGGAGAAAACATGAATTAATAGGTCGAGTCAAGATTTAAAAATTCGGGACGAGGTATGAGATAAAAATAATTAAAAGTCGAGTCAAGACTAAAAAACTATTTTTAAATCCCAAAAACAGGCAAACAAACAATCATAGGGGTAATGAAAACACAAAGAAATAATTATGACATAGGTGCTTTGGAGCAGGGCTTGAAAAACCTAAGATATCTTCAAGACATAGGGTGTCTGAGAAGCAGGGCTTCAAAGATAGAATGCCTAGCACACTAGGGCTTGAGAAACCTAAGACACTTTCTGGACTTAGGACCTAGACGCCTTATGGACTGGGGTTTAAAGAAAACCTAAGACACCTTCTGAACTTAAGACCTAGAAGTCTTATGGACTAGGGTTTGAAAAAAAACCTAAAACACCTTCTACACTTAGGACTTAGACGCTTTATGGACTAGGGTTCAAAGAAAACCTAAGACAGCTTCTGGACTTAGGACCTAAACGCCTTATGGACTAGGGTTTAAAGACACCTTCTGAACTTAGGACCTAGACGTCTTATGGACTAGGGTTTAAAGAAAACCTAACTTACCTTCTAGACTTTGGACCTAGATGCCTTATGGACTAGGGTTTAAAGAAAACCTAAGACACCTTATAGACTTAGGACCTAGACGCCTTATGGACTAGGGTTTAAAGAAAATCTGAGACACCTTCTGGACTTAGGACTTAGACGCCTTATGGACTAGGGTTTAAAGAAAACCTAAGACACTTTCTAGACTTAGGACCTAGACTCCTTATGAACTAGGATTTAAAGAAAATCTAAGACACCTTCTAGACTTAGAACCTAAACACCTTATGGACTAGGGTTTGAAGAAAATCTAAGACACCTTTTGGACTTAGGACCTAGACGCCTTATGGACTAGGATTTGAAGAAAACCTAAGACACCTTCTGGACTTAGGAACTAGGACCTAGACGCCTTATGGACTAGGATTTGAAGAAAACCTAAGACACCTTTTGGACTTAGGACCTAGACGCCTTATGGACTAGGGTTTAAAGACAACCTAAGACACCTTCTAGACTAGGGTTTGGAGAAAACCTAAGACACATTCTAGACTTGGGACCTAGACGCCTTATGGACTAGGGTTTAAAGAAAACCTAAGACTCCTTCTCGACTTAGGACCTAGACGCCTTATGGACTAAGGTTTGGAGAAAACCTAAGACACCTTATGGACTTAGGACCTAGACGCCTTATAGACTAGGGTTTAAAGAAAACCTAAGACACCTTTTGGACTTAGGACCTAGACGCCTTATAGACTAGGGTTTAAAGAAAATCTAAGACACCTTCTAGACTTAGGATCTAGATATCTTATAGACTAGGGTTTAGAGAGAACCTAAGGATCGTCACTCATATATGAACCTAAGGTTAAAAGGATTTTCCTGGCGCACTAAGGCTTATGGTGCCTAATCTTTAGAGCTTGAGAGATTTGTCTAGTGCACCAGAGCTTAGGGTGCCTAGTCTTCTAGGGCTTGAAAGATTTGCCTAGAGCACTAGAACTTAAGGAACCTAAGGGTTGTCTTGCGAACCTAGGACCTAGACAACACTTCGTTTATAACTAGGATTTGAAAGAAATTTTCCTGACGCACTAGGGCTTAGATCAACGCACCATTGTTGAAGGCTGCTACACAACTTTTAGGATCTACAGGCTCATGTTATTTGGTCTTGAAGAGTTATACCCCACTGTAGAGGAGTTCACCGTCATTCTTAATTTCGTCCCACAATAGTTCATACTAATACTTTCCATGTTCATCATGCATCCTTGTGGTCTGACTGGCCAAGAGGTTTCTTTCTTCATCCATGGGAATTTATTGGACACAGTTTCTGTCCTACCGGTGCCCCTGGTAACTTCAACTTTTAGTTGCGGTACCGTTATATTCTGTTGATCTGTTTGCTTGCCCAGTGCCTTCTGATTCCTTGTGACGTTCGATTTAGTACTATTCTGGTGGACATTACTAAGCAAATAAGGGCATGGAAGGGCTTCATGCCCGTAATTTTGGCTAAGACCCTAATTGGTCTAGTGCTATCCACCAAGGTGTAATCACGTCTTTTACCGGTAGTCCTCTGCTTCTCCAAAGTGAAACTCAAATCTCTTACTTTCTTTGTTCTTCTCTCATTTTGTTGATTTCTCTCAATTTTTACTGCTCTTCTCTCCTTTTGTTGATTTCTCTCGAATTTTTTCTCTTCTCAAATCTGGCTGATAGAGAAGATAAATCTTCTGTAGAAACTAACTTTGGATGGGCACAACGCTTTTGCCTTTTATTCATCGTCCTTTTTACCCGATATGCACTACCGAGGCGGCTTGGAGACAGTATCTTTCTTTGCTGATTGGAAGAGATATCACTTGGCAGTGCTCTTGGTGGCGGATCCCTTTTATGACTTTGACAATTATGAACCATCCAGATATCTTGCTGATTGGTCTATGGCTGTCCACTTTCTATTATCCACACCAGATCTTGAGGCAGTTCGGTCGAGATTAGATCATATTTCACTGCGTATGGGATTGTATTAATTCATCTTCCCTTCAGGCCCCATTTCTAGCGCGGTATATAGAGGCTTGGCCATCCCATTCATTGATGAAGATACAGGAGTTGCCTCACACTGAGCTCCCAAAGGAGTACAAGGCGTGGTTGGTTCAGGAAAAAGAGAGCAGAAATCGAGAAGAGAAAGAAGAACAAGAAGCGAAGAGGAGGAAGATTTGAGGAACTTGCTTTGCTTTTAGAATTTTTTAGCTCTCTTTTTTGTTTAGAGTTTGGGACTTGTGTGCCTGCCTTTTATTTTCAAAACCTTGTGATCGCAGCTGAAATAATAAAAATTTCACGTTTATCTGAAAATGGTTCCCAATTATTTAAAGTTTTTCAATTCTTGTAATTAAACAATTTTATTATCAAAACTCAAAGATAAATTTGCATTGATCATTACTCGAATTTAAAGATTGCTAAAACAAAGAAGGTGGCCGGACTTCTTAAAAGAAGCTGCCTACATATCCCAAAAAGTAGAATCAGCCCGTAACGTAATTCGAGCTCAGTTTACTCTGAGGTATTAATAATCTCATTTTGTGTTGTCCTAACTTTTGTCAAAATTGCTCTTTTGGGTTTTCGGCCTTGCGGGCTGCTCTAACTTTTGCTTCGGTTGTCTTTTTAGTTTTCAACCCAGGGAGCTTTTATCTTATTTTTTTTTTCTCTCAATGGTAGTATTTGTTTGAGTTAGCTCAAGTTGATTGGAGTGGAGAACGTGTTACCATCCAAATCCATGATGATTACAACATCACCGGTCATAATAGTCTTAATCAGATACGGTCCGGCTCAATTTGGCTTAAACTTTTCTCTTGGATAAAAAATAGGAGCCTTAATTTTCTTAAGGACCAAATCACCTTCTCTTAGGTCTCCGGCACGCTTTGGCTATCTTCTTTTGATATCCTTGTATGTGGAACAAAATTTGTAGTGTTCTTTCATCGAACAAGAGGAGTTCTTCCATCTGATTCTTCTGTCATTCTTCTACGAGTTGAGCCACGCCTTATACTTCTTAATCATTTCAAAGAATTTTTGCAGCACTATGATATGGCCATCTTGATCTTTTGAACTTCACAATCATATCAATTACATACACTTTGACTTTTTTGTCTATCATGTTAAGCAACAGGGTATTAGCAGTCCTTTGGTAGGTTGCCCCGACATTCTTCAAATCAAATTGTGTCACATGGTAACAGTAGGTGCCCCATGGTGTAATGAGTGCCATCTTTTTTCTGTCTTCAGGGTCCAATAAGATTTGATTGTACCTGAAAAAATCATCCATGAATGATAAGATGGCGTGCCCCGCTGTACTGTCTACTAAGATGTCAATATGCGAATGTGGAAGTCGTCTCTAGGTTGGCCTTGTTGATATCTTGAAAATCCACACCTCTGATACGTCCATCATTCTTCAAGATCGGTATAATATTCGCCACTCACTTTAGATATTCGGTTACCATGAGGAAGCTAGCGTTGATCTGCTTGGTGACTTCTTTCTTAATTTTTAGAGCCAATTCTAGCCATATTCTTCTCAATTTCTATTTGACCGGTTTAGCATCAGGATACAAAGGGATATAGTGTTGGATAATATCGGGATCAATTCCGAGCATATCCTCGTATGATCATGCAACAAAATTTTGAATTCTTTTAATAAAGTCACTAATTGTTCACGTTCAACTGAAAATAAAGAAAAATCAATTTGGACAATTTGTGGGTTAATTTCATTACTCAGATTTATTGATAAAATTTCTTCAATTATTAGTTGGGCACGCATTTCTTCTTCTCTTTTTTATTAAATTTTTTAATTTTTTGGGGACATTCCCATCAAATTGAAAATTATCAGAAAGCGAACAAAATAAATGAAACAAAGCAGAATACTAAGAATCTTTGTTTATTTCATTAATATCAAAGAGAGCAGGGAATACAAAATTAAAAGAAAAAGAAGAGGGTGCACAGATAGACGTGCCCTCGAACTCGACATCTAATTAATCAGAACAAAGCAAAAACTTACAAGACTCCAACTTGACTAGAGACTTGAATCATGAAAAATACAAGAATTTAAATACCAACTGTGACATTCGGTGCAGATGGAGGTGAAATGACCTTATTATTAATGAGATCCCGAATGTCATGGTGGAGTTTCAGATAGTTGTCGGTTGGGTGTTCATAGCTCTGATGGTATGAGCAATATAGGGTAGGATCATAGCCTAGCGGTAAAGGGTTAGGAGGCGGCATTGGATCAAGGAACTTTATCAGCCATTTCTCAACAAGTCGATTTAGAGCCTTGGACAGAGAGATATTAAGGGGAGTAAAAATTCTCCTTGGCGTTTTTGGCTGCGACGGCTGGTTGTTTCTAGGAGGAAGTGATGAAGGTGAAGAATTCGATCGATTTGATTGGGGGTTTAGCAAATTCACCTCGTTAGAGCGAGATGCGGGGTTAGTGGAAGAGGTGGGATGGTTTTGGTTGTTTGATGGGTAAGATCTTTTCAGCTTTTGGCTCACTCGGCCTCTTCGATATCACTAGATTGAATTGCATCTTCTATTTGAACCCCGACATCAAACAACTGCTCGAATGTGGAGAGCAGCTGTGTGATCAGATAACGCTTTAGAGGGGACTATAGATTCTTCAGCACTATTCTTACTTGCTCTTTCTCAGAAGGTCGGTTTGTCATCTTGGCGGCTTTACCCCTCCACCTAGTCAGGAAATCAACAAACGACTCCCGGTTCTCCTGTCGAGTCGTTTCTAGCTCTCGGGTGTTTACGTCCAGCTGGACGTTATAGCTGTACTGACTGACAAAAGCCGTGACTATATCCTCTCAAGTCCTAATTTTGGCTATCTCCAAAGAAAGAAATCATCTTTGTGCGGCCCCAAAAAGTGATTGGTGAAACAGTTGAGCCTTAAGCTGATCATCAATTCCCATCGGGGTCAGGGTTCCGACATACATTCTCAGATGAATGCAAGGATTTCCAGTACCATCAAATTTCTCCATCTCCGGCATTTTAAACTTTTTCAGTAATTTTGCATCCGGGAATAGGCACAAGCCACCCACATCCAGCATGTATTCTTCTACTCCCTTTGCCTTTCTCAGTATCTTATCCATTCGGTTGATCTTATCTGCCAGCATAGATTTCCTAGTCTCGGCAGTATTCTCCTCTTTTACCACCACCGGGTAGGGAACCCGAGGTGGCACAGTAACTTGTGATACATCTTGTCCTTGGTTGTTGTCCCAGAAGTCTTCGTGGTTCTCATTTGCATCATCCAGTTGTCCATTCACAATGGGCATACAGGCCTGAATTGTCTGGATATGCTCCTGACACTGATTTTGAGCTTGAGTCTACTGCTCCACAGCTCTTTGTATATCAGTAATGGCTCTCATCAGAGCTGTCAAGTTTACCTCATTCTTTGCCATTTCAGCTAGCTCAATTGGCTGTTCAGATACTGTACAGAGTATGCCTATCACTGATCTTACCCAGACACGCGTCGATCGTGATCTTCTCGGCTCAATGATCTAGACCTGCAGAAAACTTGGATCCCAAAAGTAGAATAACCAGTATCAAAACACTTTCCAGATGAGAATTCTGATGATAAATAGTAAAACATCCCAAATACCCAAAACAGCAAACCATAGGCAGATAAATATAGAAGCTAAAATAATGCCCCTGCCGGGCTTATACTGGCAGCATAACCACAGGATGACCCAAAAATCAAAATGATGGCTAAGAAGGGGATCGACTAAATTCTAGAGAGAAAGTTCATCTAAACGGAAAAATGATCAACACTTCGGTAGGGAAATAGTTCTTTCTTCAAAAGACCGATTTGAACTAGGATTCTAATGGGAAACAGACAACATAATGGTAGGGAAATAGAACTAGCTCATAAAGGTTCGAAGGAAGCGGGCTTAAAACAACGACGGGGAAGAAACTAACAACCTGGGAAGAAGCCGGAGGAGTGAGAGAAACTATCCTAGAGACTTCAAAACAAAACACGAGCATGACCCCAAAATGAAAGCTACGGCGTGAAGACCAAACATGGTGAAAAACAAAATTCGGGTAAGAACTCGAATGTGAAAAGCTAACCTAATCAAAGGATAACAGAAAAACCCAGGTCAAACTCGAAAAAACAACTAGCTTAAGCCAAACAAACAATCCTAATAATACACAATCAAAACATACAATTAAGAAAACACATAATCCTACTAGGGTTAGCAGCACCTAATGGGGGGTTCTAAGCTACTATATGCAAAAGGACGATTTTGGTCATTCGAATAGGGTACTTTCTGAATAGAGCCGAGTATATACCTCATATGCCTGGAGTGGTGCAGGACATAGTCAAATAGTACGCCCGAACTCTTTTACTGCACCTATGAAAGCGTACAGTCTGTATGGCTTCCCTGCCTTCCCAATAATCTCTGAAATAGATGAACGTTCAGGGCATCGGGTCGACCAGGCAGGGGAGTTTTGAAGAACAATGCACATGCATGCGAAAATGCAGATGAGAAATACAAATTAAGAACCGATGATATTTGCAAGTCATGCCCTCTTATTTTAATTTATAAATCAATTCCCAGCAAAGTCGCCAGAAAATACTGTGGCGTTGAAATTTAGAAATTTTGAAAATGTTTCAAAAACATGGGGATTCAAAGATGTTTGAAAAATATTTTAACACAATGAAAACTAAATTTTAAAAATACATTTTTTATTAAAAATAGAATTGCCACTTAGTTTTTGATAAAAACAAAAAAAAACAAAAATAGGTACTCATATTAAAGCGTTTAATCAGAGAAAGAGAGTTCGAGAGCTAAAGTACAAATCGGAGAAGGTATTAGGCACCCCGTTCGCCCAACCATAAGATTGACCTCTACTAATAATCATTGATTTTTTAATAAAAATTTTCAAATGTATGCAAATAAAGAAAATGAGGGCAAAGAAGGAATATCCAAAATCAAATATGAAAAATACATAACATACGTATATAGATTGCCAAATTAAGCAAATATCAAAATAAAAATATTAAATCCTATGGCATGTAATTTCTAATTAAAGAGTACATAAAGCACATCCACATGCGATAGTATTAAAATAACCTAAACCATAATGATTAAAATAAAAGGATAAAAATATGTTAAAAGATACTAAAAATGGACATGAACTTTACTAATAATATTATCAAAATCCTAAACTAATTTAAACATACTTTTAAATGAAATAAACAAAATATTCATTAAAACTATCGTGCATATTATCAAATAGTATAAAAAAAAAGGTAACTAAAATAAAAAAGAATATGACAAGAAAATACCTAGAGATTAAAGAAAAAGAAAAAAAAAGGTTTACAAAAGAAAGCTTAAAAATAAAAAGTTTAGAAAATACTATTAAACTAATAAAAAAGAAAAACTAGCTATTCACATTCTAAAGGAGGTAAAAGAAAATAATGGGAAAGGAAAACAAAATAGAAGAAAATTACACTTAAAGAATGAGAATTAGATTAAAAGATTTTTTAGGATTTTTAAGTTTAATAAAAATGAAGAAAAAGAAAGATAAGATGAGAGATGTGTTATGAAAAGAAAATAAAACTATATAAAAAAATAGAGCTTTAAAAGAAGAATAAGTACTAACATTAAAAAGAATATTAATAGAGAGAAGACTAAATTAATATTAAGAGAAAAAAAAAAGAAAATAGAATATTATAAGAAAATTTAAAGCTAGTAATGAAAAGAAAATTAAAATTAGAAAAGAAATGTTAAGCTAAAAATAAAATAAAATAGAACATTAAACTAATGTTACAAGAAAAGAAAAAAAAATAGAATGCTATTAAAAGAAAAGAGACTAAATACAACTATTTAACTTGCAAATATGAATGTGGTATTGACAACTACACCCATATAAATGTAAATGCATTATTATAACAACAACGATATTGTTTAGTCGTATTGTTAAATTATATTAGCACTATTTAATATATTTAATAAATTTAATACGAGTAAACAAACAAACAAAATAAGTAAGCTAAATAAGCTAAAACTTGAATTCAAATATAAATAAAGTCACTATAAGTAATGCAAAAACGTAATAAAGATAAAATAATCAAATTAACCCGATCACTCCAAAGAGGTAGAAAATGGAGTTAGAAGAACCGGAGATCCAAGCAAAATACTTGAATTGCTAAGGAATCTTCAAGTCTGGGAGTGGTGATGGCCAATTCGATCCTTTCGCGATGATCCAAGCTAGAACTTCGGTATCGGGGGGTTTGGCTCTCGGTATTTCAGCAGGGTTTCGGTGTCGGGACTCGGATTGCTCGGCGACTCAGCAGAGCTTCTCTCGGTTTCCACAAAATTCTATTGACGGTCACTACAATGAACATGGCGGTCGCCACTTTGGGAATGACCTGCATAGCAAGTTATCGATGGTTCAACAAAACTTTATTGGTTTGACAGTTTTGGGTTCAAATACCGAACTTGGATCACCTCATGTGAATCGAACTAAAGTACCATTCCAACTGTTTTTATCATCAGATTCACCTAAGATTAGGCGATGTCAAATTCTCCGTCTGCACCCGATGAAGTATTTACTATTCACAACAAGGTGCGATGATGGTTTTGGTGATCAAATACCCGTAAAAGTCTACTTTGGTAATTTTCAGTGTGGAATTCCTATTATAATATGGGTGCATGTTGGGTTGAGCATCTACATTACATAAACGGCATCTTATATACGCATTTTTATTGACTTGTCTGCTATCTTATCATAAATTTGTCTGTTTCGTTGACTGTTAACTGTACTGTGTGTTAAATGGTATGCGTTGTGATGATTTTATACCGTGAAATTAGTTAGAAGGTTAGAGTGTTTTGTTTCTGGGTCTTCGCTCATGGCATTCGTGCCACATGTGAGAAGGAGCTCTTAGAAGAAGTCATCCTAGAGGAAGAAGAAGATTTGAAAGAACATGGTGAGTTCCAATAGTACATAGATCCCGCTGATGCATTCTGAAGAGTAGAGACCTCTGCTTTTGTTCTATTATTCAGTTTTTTTGTGCTTTGTGTAATTTTTAAAATTTTTTGGTGAAACTGTAGTAGTTATGTATTTTTGAACAGTTCAGAACTCTTTTATGATACAATAATTAACGTATGTAAATATGAATGTATGAATAGTATATTCCTATATTTATATTTATGTATGTCCCGATGTTCTCGGAGAACAGGACATCACAATTTTATTTGGATTTAGTATTTTTTTTTATTTTAATAAAATTAATTTTTTTATTTTATGAGAATCTTAATGAGTAATGTATGGAATATTATTTTTTTAATGTTATGCATGGATGCCCTTTATTCCGTACAGTATTTAATCTGGTGTGTAGAGTACGACTTGAACACAGAAAACTAGATTATAGGTTATTGCAGAATATAAATTTTTGTTCACAGATTAGATAGAATTGGACAAACCATTGATACGACTGTAGCACATAGTTTTAGTAGGTCTGTCTTGGTTACAGGGAATAAATAATAGTCTCGTGTATTATTTCAACTCGCTATACTAGTACAGTTTGCGTGTATTGAACATGACCACATTGAGATAATTTTATACTGACTATATAAATTAATTTACACCCCAAGATAATTATGAGTACTTATACTCTTAATTCTAAAATAATTATTATTTGCGTATACTTAATATTTGTTGTTTTGATTCATTAGAGGATGCGATCTTCTAAAGGTTTAAGTTCCAGTGAGTTGGATAGCGGTATTAATTATATGGTGAATATTAATTATTGACGGAATCGGCGTCTAGATGATTCGGGATTGACGATACTCCCTTAAGAAAGCTTATATGTTTTGACCGGGGCAAACCCTGCAGGTGGATTTCTTTTGCCTTGAAAGATAAAAAATATGATATATGATATATAGATATGAGATATCAAATATGATCTATCTGATATATGATATATGAGATATGATCTATCAATCTCAGTAGGTTCAATCTACCCGCGTATATATAGGGCTACAGTAGGAACTTGGAAAGTAATTATGAGTAAGACTTCTAGTGGAACACGACCTACTAACGGTTTTTGCAATTATGAAAAGACGCAGCGATTTTTGTAATTTTCATAAAATACTAAATTACAGTTCACACTACTAAAGAACTATAATTGCACTCTGACCTATAATCTCAAGACCTTCTTGCATTGAGCTCCAGTTATAAAATGCTTACCATTTCTCTCCACGTTAAGATTCCAGATACATGCCAATTAAATTTAATTACTAACAATTTAATTTAATTGGCATCTTGATATTTTTTAAGCCTTTTCGCTTAACTTATTTGACCGTCGGATAATTAAATCCACGTGTAGGGTTTGGCTCGATCAAAACTTATAAGCATCTTTAAAAATGTATCATCAATCTCGATCTTCGAGACGTGAATTCAGTCAATAATTAATATTTGCCATATAAATAATACCGCTATCCAACTTACCGAGAATATAAACTCATATAAGATCGCACTCTCTAATGAATTAAAATAACGAATACTTAATATACGCAAATCAATAATTATTTCAGGATTAAGAGGATAAATACTATTCATAATAACCTTGGGGTGCGAATTAATGTATATAGTCAGTACAAAATTAATTATCTCAAATGTCCCGTTCAATATAAACAAAGTGTATTAACACAGCGAGTCGGAACAATAGACGACGCTATTATCTGTTTTTCGTATCCAAGACAGACTACTAAAACTCTGTATTACAGTCGTACCGATAGTATGTCCATTTCCATCTAAACTGTGAACATAAAACTTATATTCTGCAAGAACTTAAAATCTGATCTTCTGTATGTAAGCCGTATTCTACACACTAGATTAAATACTATACAGAATATTTGACATCCATGCATAACAAAGAAATGATATGCATACATTGCTCATAAATATTCTCATAAAATAGAAAATTAATTTTATTAAAAAATTAAATACTAAAAACATAGTTTTCAGTATACCAACCATAAAAATCTTCCACTTATACTCAAAACTATACTGCCATACATCTGACTCCCATGTTCTCTACATGACTATCAAAAGTCTTAACTGGTAAGCTCTTTGTAAAAGAATTTGCAAGATTGTCTCATGATATAATCTTGATCACAACAACATCACCTCTCTGTCCAATTTCTCATATCAGGTAATACTTATGCTCAATGTGCTTGCATTTCTTATGGACTCTTGGCTCATTCGAGTTTGCAACCGTTCTGCTATTGTTACAGTAAAGTATAATAGCCGACTGAACTGAAGGTACTACATCTAGTGTGAGACCCAAACCCGTCTCTTTTCGAGATATTTATATATGTTGACGTATTCTTTTCTGTATGTGTATCTCTTGGTGTATGGTTTATGTTTCCAGTTGTAGAACAGCATATTTTGTATAAGGGCTATACGTGTTATGCATGCAGGGGTTCAGCTTGGTTGTCTTTTTTAGTTTTCTCTCCCAGCGTTGACCGCTCGAGCGGTGAGGAGTCCGCTCAAGCAGGGTGGTGGTAGGGAGTTGGTCCGAGAGGTGACCGCTCGAGCGGTGGTGTAGCAAGGCCTATGTTGGCAAGGGGCCCGATCGAGCGGTGGGTCTTGGGCACGAATTCTATAAAGCCTGATAGCCTTGGGGTTTGGGCCAAAAATATTTTTTTCAAACATATCTCTTCTCTCTCTTCGTTTCTCTACCTTTTCTCTAGTTTTACAAAGTATGATTTTGTAAAAATTATACTTTTTGGAGGTTTGGAGCTAACTCTTGGGGTTGAATCTCAGTTTTATGAAACTATGTTGTTACATGCTTGTAGATCTCCATGTGGATGGATTGGTTCCTTTTATACGTGCAATGTAAAACTGGTTTATGAGTTTTTAAATATTTTTCAGAGATGTACCGGGATAATGGGTGTGTTTGTGATGAGTTGGGCTTCCATTGCTCCTCGGTATAAGTCCGAAAACGTGCACAGAGTAGGTACTCAGTTCTTTTGGGTTAGTCCCCATAAATTGAGAGTGGGTGCTCAGCTCACTCGAGCTTAGGTCCCATAAATTGAGTGGTTGGGCGCTTAGTACTCTCGGGCTCAAGTCCCGTAAACTAAGTGGATACATTATCGTGATTTCGTATAGAGCTTGTCGTTACCAAGTGGGCCTTTAGTGGTAACTAGGGTAATGGGTAAGAGTGTATAGTTGTTACCTATGTCGGTGTGGTAGAGTCGGGTACATAGGATCTCATTTTACTGTGTTCTCCTCGGCTGTGTGATCCGAGTGGAGAAAAACTGTTTTACTGCTTTTCCTTAACTGTGGCATGATATTTGTGAGGATTATATGCATAGTTTGAAGGATTGAAACGTGAGTTTTATGAGATTAAAACCTTTTTGAGGCTAGTGTGACTTAATAGAAAACTTGTGATTTTTTAGAGAAAAACTTTTTTTTTGGACTCCTGTGGTTGAGCCTGTGTGTGTAATTGCATAGCCTGCTTTACAGTTTTACTGTCTTTTCCTATTGAGCTTCGGTTCACGGTGTGGGATTTTGCTGTAAAAATATTTTTAGGTGACTATGTGGAGTTGACCTAGAGGCTTGTGGTGATGGAGAGCTTGTTGTAGTTTTCTTATGTTGAACTTGTACTTATACAAGTATTGCCTGTTTCAGAAGGCTGATTTTGTACGCCTTTTGGCGATATATTTATTCATGTACGAGAATATACATGTTTTTTAGTTTATAAGAGTTAAACTGTGGGGATTTTATCCAATGTTGTATCTTATGATTTTCCAACTATAAACCTTATTTTCATAAACGATTTTGGTGGGCTTTCGCGTGACCCTGGGATTTGGTGCGTGATAACTTGGTATCAGAGCTCTGGATTTAAATACCTAAGAGCTATGGGAAACAGGGTACATCACCTTGTGAGGATGTATGAGTGCTTGATTGCATGTGTTACAGCGTTTTCCTAACATAAACATGATAGCCTGTTTTGCTGGTTGTGTATATGTGGGTATGGAGGTTGGACTTTAGGATTGATTAGGATTGCTTTCGGGTGTTTGAATTAACAAGCTTGGGTGCCAAGTTAGAGACGAATTTCGCGGACGTGATTTCTAGCTAGGAATCTGAGTAGGTTGTCCAGATGGATGAGTCTTTCTTATTGGTTCTCCTCGGTATGTGAGATATGTGTTGACATGATCTAAGTAGCTATGTGTTAGCATGCTTATATGTGATCTGTCTTTTAC
Source organism: Heliamphora exappendiculata (assembly GCA_034768845.1). Taxonomy (NCBI): domain Eukaryota; kingdom Viridiplantae; phylum Streptophyta; class Magnoliopsida; order Ericales; family Sarraceniaceae; genus Heliamphora; species Heliamphora exappendiculata. Next base: position 4,035,093 of record JAOTRH010000026.1, on the reverse strand, counting down.
GTTAGCAATAACACGTTGTATGGATGCTTATCCTGTTATATTACTTTCGTTTAGCGGTATGTCTACACGGGGAGGCCGAGGTCGAGGCCGAGGTCGTGGTTCTGGTCGAAGGGACGTTCTAGTCCCAAATGTTGGGGATGCTAATGCACCCCAAGGACCTGTTGGCGAGGGAGATCTGTTGCGTGAGATGGTCGGCTCCATCCGGCAACTGGTTGAGGCCACTAGGGGAAGGGAGAGTGTACCTGAGCCGAGGGCGACGGTCGCGATGCGTGAGTTTCGCCGTCTGAACCCTCCTACGCTTTCTGAGGATCCGAACCCCATGGTTGCCCACTAAATGGCTAGAGCTGGTCACCAGGATTTTGGACACGCTTCAGATAGAGAAAGACGATTTGAGGGTTACGTTTGCTGCCTTCCAGTTGAGGGGGAGTGCTCACATGTGGTGGAAGTTTTCCAAGACCACTGTGGGAGGCACTTAGGAGGCGTTCACTAAAGTATTTCTGGAGAAATACTTCCCGACTACTTTGAGGGATCGCTACAGAGAGGATTTTGTCCTCCTGACCCAGGGGACGATGATTGTGATTGAGTGCGAAGCTGAGTTTACTAGCCTATTACGGTTTGCACAGGAGATTGTGCCTACTGATGAGTTCCGTGCGAAGCGGTTCGAGAGGGGTTTGAGTCCTGCTATCCGTGACAGAGTGGCTGCATTCAAGATGCAGGTTTTCACTGAGTTAGTGGAGGCCGCCATGAAGGTGGAGGATACTCTGACTGAAACGCGTAGAGATAGGAACAGTCGGGGTCAGCAAGGAGGGGAACATGCACAGGGTTAGGGGCGTAGGGAGAACAAGCGTCAACAAACATCTGGTCCGCGTTCTCATCCGGTGGGGTCATATTTGCCACAATCTTTTATATCCGTGCCCCCATAGCTTCAACGGGTAGGTCAGAGCAGAGAGCACCTGTTTGTTATAGATGCCAACGGCCAGGGCATCGTGTGATAGAGTGCCGTAGTTCGATGCCGGTTCAGTCACAGTCGCAGGTGCAGGGAAGAGGACCAATGGTATGTTTTGAGTGTGGCCAGCCTGGGCACATAATGAGGGATTGCCCCAGAGGAGGGAGTGTGCGGAGCACAGCTGGAGCATTTGTTACTCCATCAATCCAGGGACGTCAGCTATCTTGGTTTACAGAAGGGGGTGCATCAGTGCAGTCAGGCAGACAGTCGACAATTCAGGGCCACCATGGGCAGGCCAGAGCTTATGTTCTTGCAGATCCCAGTTCATCCAAAGCACCGGTAGTGCCCGATGCTGCTGCTACCACCTGCATGATTAGAGGTATCCTTCTAGTTTTCGATCATGGGCCAGTGTCCTTATCGACACGGGAGCATCACATTCGTTTATATCATTTGCTTTTGCATCTGCTTTGGCGCTGGAAATGGATTGGTTGGGTAGTACTTTGAGCGTGGAGACCCCAGTTAGTGGGAGTGTGACGCTAAGTCTAGTCTGTAGATCATGCGTGTTAGAGGTCGCCGGTTGTTGCTTAGAGTTCGACTTTGTCATTCTAGACATGACCACGTTTGATGTCATCCTAGGGATGTATTGTCTGACCACCTATCGTGCCTTTATCGATTGCGATCGACAGAGGGTGACGATTTGTACACCTAAGGGAGATTGTTTTTTCTTTGTGGGAGACCGGGATGAGGGTTTAATATCTATGCTGGGTGTTGTGCGGAACCAAGGCAACCTGGGTTTCCTCTTTGTAGCCTTTTTGTTGGATGAGGAGGTCAGGGTTCGAGGGGAGTTACCTCCGGTGGTTTGCGATTACCCAGATGTCTTTCCTGACGATTTGTTTGAGTTTCCACCGAGCTGTGAGGTGGAGTTCTCCATTGATCTAGTTCCCGGAGCTGCTCTCATATCTATGCCGTCTTATCGTTTTGCACCCGCTGAGTTGCGTGAACTCAAGGTACAGTTTTAGGAGTTGCTTGATAGGGGGTTCATACATTCGGGTACTTCACTGTGGGGAGCTTATGCTCTTTTTGCAAAGAAGAAGGATGGATCTTTGCGTTTGTGTATCGACTACCGAAAGCTGAATCAGATAACAGTGAAAAACAAGTATTCGATGCCGCGAATAGACGATTTGTTTGATCAGTTGAAGGGGTCGAGCTGCTTTTCTAAGATTGACTTGAGATTGGGGTACCACCAGTTGAGGATTAGGGACGAGGACATAGCGAAGACTGCCTTCTGGACTCGCTATGGTCACTATGTGTTTCTGGTTATGCCATTCGGTCTGACGAACGCGCCGGCTACTTTCATGAATTTGATGAATCGAATCTTCCATCAGTATCTGGATAGTTTTGTGGTGGTGTTTGTGGATGACATTCTTGTCTATTCACCCACTAGGGAGGCACATGAGGATCACCTGCGTATCGTGCTACAGATTTTGAGAGAGTATCGCTTGTACACAAAGTTTGACAAATGTGAGTTCTGGATGTCTGAGGTAAGGTTTCTTGGACACGTCGTGTCGTCAGACGGGGTATCAGTGGATTCATCTAAGACAAACGCAGTGACTGGTTGGGAGTGACCGAAGAGCGTCTTTGAGATTTATAATTTTCTGGGTCTAGCATGGTACTATTGGCGGTTTGTGAAGGATTTTGTGAGACTTGCTGCACCGATGACGCGTCTGACATGGAAGGGAGTTGTGTTTATTTGGAGTGAGTCTTGTGAATCGGCATTCTAGGAGCTGAAGACGAGGTTGACTAGTGCGCTAGTGTTTATCATTCCAGAGTGAGGCTTGGGATACACAGTATACTGTGATGCTTCACATGATGATTTAGGCTGTGTTCTGATGCTGGAGGGAAAGGTTATAACTTATGGTTCTCGACAGTTGAAGACGCACGAGAAGAACTACCCTACACACGATCTAGAGTTGGCAGCCGTGGTCTTTGCCTTGAAGACATGGCGTCACTATATTTATGGTGAGCATTTCGAAATTTTTTCCAATCACAAGAGCATAAAATACTTGTTTTCACAGAAGGATCTGAACTTGCGCCAATGACGATGGATGGAGCTGTTAGAGGATTATGATTTTGAGTTGCAGTATCATCTAGGGAATGCCAATGTGGTGGCAGACACTCTCAGTAGGAAATGCCATGGGTCGTTAGCTTCTGTAGCTATACGTGAGTGGGACATGCTTAGAGAGTTGGGGAGTTTGATCTAGTCCCGGGGAGACAATGACGGGCGCCACTTTGTTTTCAGTAGTTACTCGGCCAGCGTTGATAGCACATGTGCTAGAGGTCTAGTTGACGGACCATGAGGCTTAGATGATACGAGATCGTGTTGCCAGTGGAGAGGATACATCAGGATGGATTGTGGGTTCAGATCAGAGTCTGAGATTAGCAGGGAGGCTATTTGTGCCAGAGTTATGCCGGGAGGATATCTTACGTGAGTGTCATCATTCTTGCCTTGTAGTGCATCCTGGAGGCACGAAGATGTACCATGACCTACGACGTCAGTTTTGTTGGGCGGGGATGCAGAGAGATGTGATCCAGTTTGTTTCTCGGTGCCTTACCTGTCAAAAGGTAAATGCAGAACACCAGAGACTGGCGGGCTTGTTGCAGCCATTACCGATATCAGAGTGGAAGTGGGACTACGTCACGATAGACTTTGTGTCAGGACTTCCTCGATAACCTAGGGGACACGACGCCGTGTGGGTTGTGGTCGATAAGTTGACAAAGTCTGCACACTTTCTCCCCATCCATGTGAGTGGAGAGACTGAGTCAGTTGTATGTCAGAGAGATAGTTCGGTTACATGGAGTGCCAGTGTATATTGTTTCTGACCGAGACCCGCGCTTCACATCGCGCTTTTGGCAGTCTTCAGGAGGCTTTGGGGATGAACTTAATGTTCAGTACTGCCTTTCACCCCTCGACGGATGGCCAGTCTGAGAGAACTATACGGATTCTGGAGGATATGCTGAGGGCTTGTATTCTTGATTTTAGAGGTTCGTGGGAGGATCATCTACTGTTGGCAGAGTTTGCATACAACAACAGCTATCAGTCCAGTATTTGAATGGCACCATATGAGGCTTTGTATGGTAGGCCATGTAGATCGCCCGTGTATTGGACAGATGTGGGAGAGACCACAGTCTTGGGAGCCGACATGGTGCGAGAGACGACGAAGAAGATTGCAGTGATACGTCAGCGTCTGTTGCCAGCACAGAGCCATCAGAAGAGTTATGCAGATCAGAGGAGGCGACCTTTGGAGTTTACGGTAAGAGATCACGTGTTTCTCAAGGTCTTGCCACGTAGAGGTTTGATGAGGTTTGGTCGTAGCGGGAAGCTATCGTCGCGTTTCATTGAACCTTTTGAGATCCTTGATAGGGTTGGAGATGTTGCTTATCGTTTGCCTTTGCCACCTCAATTAGCAATTGTGCATAACGTGTTCCACATTTCTATGCTACGGAGGTATGAGCCTGATCCTTCTCATGTGTTAGATTGGGCTGAGCTGCAGGTTGATGAGGATGCCAGTTATGAGGAGCGTCCAGTAAAGAATCTTGATACAAAGGAGCAGGTGTTGCGGGGTAGAACAATTGCTTATGTCAAGGTCCTATTGGTTCATCACGGGGTTGAAGAAGTGACATGGGAGCTCGAGCCTGGGATGCGTGTTAGATACTCAAACCTGTTTACCTCGTGACCTTATTGCGAATTTCGGGGGCAAAATTTCTTAAGGGGGGGGAGTTGTCAGACCCGAACCCGTCTCTTTTCGAGATATTTATATATGTTGACGTATTCTTTTTCGTATGTGTATCTCTCGGTGTATGATTTATATTTCCAGTTGTAGAACAACATATTTTGTATAAGGGCTATACGTGTTATGCATGTTAGGGTTCGGTTTGGTTGCCTTTTTTAGTTTTCTATCCTAACATTGACCGCTCGAGCGGTGGGGAGTCTGCTCGAGCGGGGTGGTGGAAGGGAGTTGGTCCGAGAGGTGACCGCTCGAGCGGTGCTTAGACGCTTGAACGGTGGTGTGGCAGGGCCTATGTCGGCAAGGGACCCGCTCAAGTGGTGGGGACCGCGCTCGAGTGGTGGGTCTTGGGTGCGAATTTCTATAAAGCCTAGAAGTCTTGGTTTTTGAGCCAAAAATATCTTTTTCAAACATATCTCTTCTCTCTCTTTGTTTCTCTACCTTCTCTCTAGCTTTCGGGTGGTTTGGGGCTTAGTTTTTCGTGGCTGGATTCCAGATCCTTGCTGTTAGTGACGGGGGCTTCGTATCCATCCGGACGAATTCCCATTCCGACGAGGTTGAATTTTGAGGCATCGAGCTTTTACCTCTTTGAGGTAGGATTCTAGACCTACAACTGTTAAAAGGGTGATATATGTGATTATACTTGCTTTCACTGGGTAAAAATGCTTTAAATGTGATTTTCATTTTTTAAACCTTGATTTTGGGTAAAAGGGGGTTTTACATCTTCTTTTGGTTTTATACATGAGTCGGGTGTGTTGACATCCGTGGTTTTTAAAAAGAGATTTGAAAACGAGATGTTTGTGGATTTTGTGAAAATCATACTTTTTGGAGGTTTGGAGCTAACCCTTAGGGTTGAGTCTTAGTTTTGTGAAACAATGTTGTTACATGCTTGTAGATCTCCATGTGGATGAATTAGATCCTTTTATACATGCGATGTAAAACTGCTTTATGGGTTTTTAAATATTTTTCATAGATGTACTGGGACAATGGGTGTATTTTTGATGAGTTGGGCTTCCATTGCTACTCGGTGTAAGTCCGAAAACGTGCGCAGATTAGGTACTTAGTTCCTTCGGGTTAGTCCTCGTAAATTGAGGGCGGGTGCTCAGCTCCCTCAGGCTCAGGTTTCATAAATTGAGTGGTTGGGTGCTTAGTACCCTCGGGCTCAGGTGTCGTAAACTAAGTGGTTACATTGTCGTGATTCCGTATAGAGCTTGTCATTACCAAGTGGACCTTTAATGGCAACTAGGGTAATGGGAAAGAGTCTATAGTTGTTACCTATGTCGGTGTGGCAGAATCGGTACATAAGATCTTATTTTACTGTGTTCTCCTCAGCTGTGTGATCCGAGTGGAGGAAAACTGTTTTATTACTTTTCCTTAACTCTTACATGATATCTGTGAGGATCATATGCATAGTTTGAAGAATGAAAACGTGGATTTTATGAGATTAAAACCTTTTTGAGGCCCGTGTGGTTTGATGGAAAACTTGTGATTTTTTAGAGAAAAACTTTTTTTTTGGGCTCCTGTGGTTGAGCCTGTATGTGTGTAATTGCATTACCTGCTTTACAGATTTACTGTCTTTTTCTATTGGGTTTCGGTTCACGGTGCCGGATTTTATTGTAAAAATATTTTCAAATGACCATGTGGAGTTGACCTAGAGGCTTGTGGTGATGGAGAGCTTGCTGTAGTTTTCCTATTTTGGACTTGTACTTATACAAGTATTGACTGTTTCAGAAGGCTGATTTTGTACGTCTTTTGGCGATATATTTATTCATGTATGAGAATGCATGTTTTTCAATTTATGAGAGTTAAACTGTGGGGATTTTATCCAATGTTTTTCAAACTGGTTCAGCCTACCCGCGTATATATAGGGCTATAGTAGGAAATTGGAGAGTAATTATGAGTTAGACTTCTAGTGGAACACAAACACCTACCAGCAATTTCTATAATAAAAGAAAGACGCATAGCGGTATCTGCAATTATAAAAAATCAGCAGCGGTTTCTGTAATTTTTATAAAACACTGAATTACAATTCACACCACTAAAGAACTGTAATTGCACTCTGACCCATATTATCAAGACCTTCTTGTATTGAGCTCCTATTATTAAATGCTTACCATTTCTCCTAACGTTAAGATTTTTGATACCCGCCAATTAAATTAAATTACTGATAATTTAATTTAATCGGCATCTTGATATTCCTTAAACCCTTTCGCTTAATTTATTTGACCGCCAGATAATTAAATTCACCTGCAGGGTTTGATCTAGCCAAAACTTATAAGCATCTTTAAGAGGGTATCATCAATGCCGATCTTTCGGGATGTGGATTCAGTCAATAATTAATATTTGCCATATAAATAATATCGCTATCCAACTCACTGGAAATATAGATCCATATAAGATCATATCTTTTAATAAATCAAACTAACAAATATTAAATATATGCAAATCAATAATTACTTCAGAATTAAGAGGATAAGCATTATTCATGATAACCTTGGGATGCGAATTAATTTATATAGTCAGTAGTCAGTACAAAATTAATTACCCCAAATATCCCGTTCAATACACAAAGTGTACGAGCATAGAGAGTCGGAACAATAGACGACGCTATTATCTGTTCCCTATAACCAAGACAAACCTACTAAAATTCTGTACTACAGTCGTATCGATGGTATGTCCATTTTCATCTAAATTGTGAATATAAAACTTATATTTTGCAAGAATCTCAAATTTGATTTTCTATATATAAGTCGTACTCTACACACCAGATTAAATACTATACAGAATATTGGACATCTATCCATATCAAATAAATGATACACATACATTGCTCATAAAGTTTCTCATAAAATAAAAAATTAATTTTTTTAAAAAATTAAATACTAAAAACATGATTTTTAGTATACCAATCCTAATAAGACATGCCATCACTACAACTGTTGCATAGAGTTTTAGTAAGCATGTCTTGATTACGGGAAACAGATAATAGCGTCGTCTATTGTTTCGACTCTCTATGCTAATACACTTTGTGTATTGAACGTAGTGTGTGCTATGATCCTCCAAAAACTCGTACCGACGAACCCCGATATATTTAAGTCTTTGAAAGACAAAAATAATATCATATATGATATATGAGATATTAACTATCAATCTCAAACTAGTTCAGCCTACCCGCATATATATAGGACTACAGCAAAGACCTGTTGAGCAATTATGAGTAAGACTTCCAGTAGAACACAAACACCTACCATCGATTTCTGTAATTAAAGAAAGACGCATAGCGGTATCTCTAATTATGAAAAATCAGCAGCGATTTCTGCAATTTTCATAAACATTGAATTACAGTTCACACCACTAAAGAACTATAATTGCACTCTGACCCATAATCTCAAGATCTTCTTGTATTGAGCTCATGTTATTAAATGTTTACCATTTCTCCATAAGTTAAGATTTTCGATACCCGCCAATTAAATTTAATTACTGACAATTTAATTTAATTAGTATCTTGATATTTTTTAAACCCTTCCGCTTAACTTATTTGACCGTCGGATAATTAAATCCACCTGCAGGGTTTGACCGGGTCAAAACTTATAAGCATCCTTACGGGGGTATCGTCAATCCCGATCATTCGGGACGTGAATTTCGTCAATAATTAATATTTGCCATATAAATAATACTGCTATCTAACTCACTGGGAATATAGACCCATATAAGATCGCACTCTCTAATGAATCAAAATAACGAATATTAACTATATGCAAATCAATAATTATTTCAGGATTAAGAGGATAAACACTATTCATAATAACTTTTGGGTATGAATTAATTTATATAGTCAGTAGTTAGTACTAAATTAATTACCTCAAATGTCCCGTTCAATACACACAAAGTGTACTGGCACAGAGAGTCGGGACAATAGACGACACTATTATTTGTTCTTTGTAATCAAGACAGGCCTATTAAAACTCGGTGCCACAGTCGTATCGATGGTATGCCCATTTCCATCTATACTGTGAACATAAAACTTATATTCTGCAAGAACCTAAAATCTGATATTCTGTGTGTAAGTCGTACTCTACACACCAGATTAAATACTATACAGAATATTGGACATCTATGAATATCAAAAAAATGATACACATACATTACTCATAAAGATTATCATAAAATAGAAAAATAATTTTATTAAAATAAAATTAAATATTAAAAATATAGTTTTCAGTATACCAACCCTAACAATCTCACACTTATACTCAAAATCATACTGCCATACATCTGACTCACATGCCCTCTACATGACTATCAAAAGTCTTAGTCGGTAAGCTCTTTGTAAAAGGATCTGCAAGGTTGTCTCCTGATGCAATCTTGGTCACAGCAACATTACCTCTCTGTACAATTTCTCGTATCATGTGATACTTTTGCTCAATGTGCTTGCTTTTCTTATGGACCCTTGGCTCCTTCATGTTTGCAACTTCTCCGCTATTATCACAGTAAAGTGTAATAGCCGACTGAATAGAAGGTACTACCTTTAGATTTATTAGGAAGTTCTTGAGCCAAATGGCCTCCTTGGCTGCTTCAGAAGCTGCCACGTCCTCGGCCTCCCTGGTTGAATTAGCAATGCAGAACTGCTTGATACTCCTCCAACTTATAGCTCCACCTCCTAAGGTAAACACATATCTTGAGGTAGACTTACGGGAATTCCTGTCAAACTGGAAATCTGAGTCTGTGTACCCTAAAAGTATTAGACTGTATGTCTGGTAAACCAGCATATAATCTTTAATCCTTTTTAGGTACTTAATTATCTTCTTTACCGCAGTGTAATGCTTCTGCCATAGGTTAGACTGATATCTGCTAACCATGCCAACGGCAAAGTAGATGTCGGGTCTAGTGCAAAGCATTGCCTACACGAAACTTTCTACTGTCGAAGCATAAGGAACTGCCTACATCTTCTCTATCTTATCAGGTGTCTTAGGACACTGATCATTGGATAGAGTGATTCTATGCCTGAAAGGGAGAAACCATTTCTTGGAATCCTGCATGCTAAAACGAGCAAGGATATCATCGATATACTTTGTTTGTGGTAAGTCCAACATCCTTTATTTTCAATTTTGCACAAGCTTGATCCTAAGGATGTGACTTGCTTCTCCCAAGTCTTTCGTATCGAACTGCCCAGATAACCATACTTTAACCGTAGATAATGCCCCCACATCGTTTTCAATGAGTAAGATATCGTCTACATAAAGTACTAAGAATATCACCACGCTTCCGTCATGCTTCTTGTACACATAAGACTCATCCGAACTTTGATAAAAACTATAAGACTTTATAGCCTGATCAAACCGAGTGTTCCAAGACCTCGATACCTGCTTAAGTCCATAAATGGATCTCTTAAGCTTACACAACATGTGTTCCTGGCCCTTTGCAATGAATCCGTCTAGATGTATCATATAAATACACTCATCAAGACTTCTGTTAAGGAAAGCTGTCTTGACGTCCATTTGCCAGATTTCGTAATCGAAATGAGCGACAATGGATAAGAGAATCTAGATAGACTTAAGCATGACTATCGGTAAAAAGATTTTCTCATAATCGATCCCTTATTTTTGAGTAGATCCTTTAGCAACAAGCCTAACTTTGAAAGTTTCAACTTTTCCGTCTACTCCTCTCTTCCTCTTGTAGATCCACTTGCATCCAATGAATTTTATCCATTCGGGTGATTCTATAAGTTCCTTGACCTAATTAGAATACATAGATTCCACCTCTAAATTCATAACCTTTTGTCAAATATCTGCATCTTTATCTTATAGCGCTTCATTATAGTTGCAGGGCTCGGTATCCAGTTCTGGCGGGATCTTGTCAAAAGACTCTCTCAAGAATATATAGGCCGGGATGAACAACCCTCCACTACGACGAGGCACTACCTGTATCTGTGTACTAGTAGTAATAGGCTGTGCATAATCTGAATCCTGTGCATCAGCACCCTGTTTTTGATTTGCACCTGCCCCAATAATCCTCCCACTACGACGAGGTAATGGAATATCAGTGACTTGTAATTCCTCTTCCGTTCTATTAGTATTTTCTCTCAGTTCTTCTAAGATAATTTTGCTATTGGGTCTATGGTCTATAATATAATCCGCTTATAAGAATCGGGCATTGGTGCTAACAATGACCTTCTGATCCTTAGGATTATAAAATAAACTATCTTTCATTCCCCTGGGATACCCCACAAAGAAAAAGACTTTTTTTCTCAGTTTCAACTTACCCGCATTCTCTTTCAGCACATGTGTTGGACACCCCCAAATTCGAATGTATTTCAGACTAGACTTACTCCCGGTCCACAATTTTGTGGGAGTAGAAGGTACTGACTTAGAAGGTACTAAATTCAGAATGTAAGTCGCTGTCTCTAAAGCGAGTCCCCAAAACGAATCTGGTAAACTTAAATAATTAATCATTGACCTTACCATTTTCATAAGAGTCCTATTCCTTCTTTCTGCTACACCATTCTATTGAGGAGTGCCAGGTGCAATTAACTGGGATGTAATTCCCTCTAATGATAGGTAGTCTTTAAACTCTCCAAAGAGGTATTTTTCACAACGATCGGATCGTAGTGATTTGATACTTTTACCCGGACGCTTCTCTGCCTCCGTCTTGAATTCTTTAAATTTTTTAAAACTTTCAGACTTACAGTGCATCAGGTAAATATATCAATACTTTGAGTAGTCATCAATGAAAATAATGAAGTACTCAAAGCCACCTCTAACCCGGATTGTCATAGGACCACACACATCAGAATAAACTAGCTCCAACGGTTCTTTAGCTCTATAACCTTTGGCCGAAAATGGTCTCTTGGTCATCTTATCCTCTAAGCAAGATTCATAGACTGGAAGTACCTCCACTTTCAATGAAGGTCCATCTGCAATCAGTCTGTTTATCTTTTTTAGATTAATATGACCCAAGCGTAGGTGCCAAAGAAACGTTTGGTTCATTAAAGAAGGAAACTTTCTCTTTTATGGTAAATTAGATGCGTTATTCATTTCAGTTAGTTGCAGTGTATGAGAGATTGGAGTAATAATATAAAGATTTTTCACCAATGTGTTAGAGTTGGTATACTGAAAATAATGTTTTTAGTATTTAATTTTATTTTAGTAAAATTAATTTTCTATTTTATGAGAATCTTTATGAGCAATATATGTATATCATTTTTTTGTTATGCATGGATGTCCAATATTCTATAGTATTTAATCTGATGTGTAGAGTACGGCTTACACACAGAAGACCAGATTTTAGGTTGTTGCAGAATATAAGTTTTATGTTCACAGTTTAAATGAAAATGGACATACCATCGGTACGACTGTAACACAGAGTTTTAGTAAGCCTGTCTTGGTTACGGAGAACAGATAATAGCGTCGTCTATTATTTCAACTCTTTGTGCCAGTACACTTTGTGTATTGAACGGGACTTTTGGGGTAATTAATTTAGTACTGACTACTGACTATATAAATTAATTCATACCCCAAGATTATTATGAATAGTGCTTATCCTTTTAATTTTGAAATAATTATTAATTTGCATATATTTAATATTTGTTATTTTGATTTATTAGAGGGTGTAATCTTAAATGGGTCTATTTTCCCGGTGAGTTGGATAGTGGTATTATTTATATGACGAATATTAGTTATTGACAGAATCCACGTCCCGAATGATCGGGATTGACGATGCCCCCTTAAAGATGCTTATAAGTTTTGATCGGGCCAAACTTTGCAGGTGGATTTAATTATTCGGCGGTCAAATAAGTTAAGCAGAATGGCTTAAGAAATATCAAGATGCTGATTAAATTAAATAGTCAGTAATTAAATTTAATTGGTGGGTATCGAGAATCTTAACCTGGGGAGAAATGGTAAGCATTTAATAACATGAGCTCAATCTAAGAAGTTCTTGAGATTATGGGTTAGAGTGCAATTACAGTTTTTTAGTAGTATGAACTGTAATTCAGTATTTTATGAAAATTGAAGAAACCGTTGCCGATTTTTTATAATTGCAAATACCGCTATGCGTCTTTCTTTAATTGCAGAAACCGCTGGTAGGTGTTTGTGTTCTCCTAGAAGTCTTACTCATAATTACTCTCTAGATCCCTACTGTAGCTTTATATATATGCGAGTAGGCTGAACTAGTTTGAGATTGATACATCATGTATCAGATAGTTCATATCTCATATATTACTATGATATTATTTTTTTCTTTCAAGACTTAAAAATATATCGAGCTTCTGCCGGTACGAGTTGTCGGAGAATCGTAACCCAGACTACGTTCGAGGATCACGTAAGGAAATACAGTAGAAAATCTGACTGGAGCTTCAACTCGAAATCAAGTCGTAGTTGAAGATTAGATCGACAAGAGGTATTCTTCTAAATTACCTTTGGTTCTATGGATTTTATTTTGATTGTTCTTCGTCAAAGTTTTATCTGGAGCCCGCTTCGGCGTTTGGCCGTCCAATTAATTTTTTACCGATAATAGTTTTTTAAAAATAATGATCTTGTCAGTATTGCCTCCAATAAATTGGTATCAGAGCCGTTTTATTTTTTGTTTACGGTTATCGGGGTCGGGTAGTTTTAGAACTGTTGCTAACTTTATTTTGCAAGCGTTCTAAATTCCGGTTTTATTATCATATATTATTTTCATGTTTGATTGAATGTGTGGATAATGATTAATTAATTTTTTTTAATCACGGGGGTTGACCGTGTTAGTTTAATTAATTTTTAGATCGAATGTGAGCCTATTGAACATAGGTTTCGATGTAATTTTTTTAATATTTTTTAAGTTTTTTTTTTCTAATTTATTAGAAAGAAAAAAATAAGAACAAGTATGGAAAAAACAGCGGTGGTTGGCGGCGGAAACTGGCGGTAGTTTCGGTGGTTTAAAGCTGCGGTATTTTTTTTTGGCCAAATAAAATTTTTTTTTCTGGATATTATAAAAAAAAAAAAAAGGCAAACTGCCAGCGCCAACAGTGTGCATGGATTAGCCTTAAGCTTCAAAATCAAAACGGTGGTTTTTTTATTAAAGGGGATGTAGCAGGCGCTGTTTTAACACAGCAATTCCCAACACTGGCGGCAACTTCCAAGAAAAAAAAAGGGCGGCAATCAGTCCAGCAATTCCCACACAAGCGCAAGTAGCGCCGAAAGCCAAAAACTGTTGAAGCAGCAGTTTTTCCACTGAAGCTGAAATCCCAAGCACCGTAGCACTATTCAGCAATTCCCAACACTGGCGGCAACTTTCAAGAAAAAAAAGGGCGGCAATCAGTCCGGCAATTCCCACACAGGCGCAAGCAGCGCCGGAAGCCAAAAACTATTGAAGCAGCAGTTTTTCTACTGAAGCCAAAATCCCAAGTGCTGCAGCACTGTTCAGCAATTCCCAATAAAGTCGGAGCAAAACACTACAGTTTTATCCCAAAACAGTGAGCATCAAGCATCCGATTTTTCAGTGAAACACTGGCGCAAATTCCCACGCGGCAAGCGCCAGGCTAGCGCGGTTCCTTATTGGGCAACAGTGGTTTCATTCCCAAACACTGCAACACACGGTTTGTTTTTTAAGCAAAACAGGTTTTCAATATTTTTCAAAAGGTCCCGGGCGCAAATCCTGATGCAAACAGGGTATAAGAAGTTACAGATTATTAAAATTTTTTTAGAGTTTCGATTGAATTATAAAATCGAAATTTATATTTATCTTGCATTTAATTTATTTTTTTTATATTAAATGCGTGAATAATAAATATTGGTTTTTTTATCCTGTTATTTAATTATTTCGAATATTCAGTTTTAATTAAAATATTTTGTAATAAAAAATAAAATTAAGTTTTTTTTAATTAATTAATTTTAATTAAACGAATTTTTTTTAGATATTTTAATTTTTACAAAATATCACGTTTAAATATGATTTTTTTAAAAATCGGATATCTTGAAAAAAAAACATGAGAATTAATTCCGAATTTTAAAATAATTAAATAAAAAAATATTTAATCAAAATAAATTATTATTTTTCAAAAAATGTGAAAAAAATAATAATAATAAATACCTTTAATCACTATTTTAGCTAAAAAGCTGGAAGAAAAACTATGCATTTATTAAATTTTATCTGTTACGCATTTAAACACGAAAAGATTGTTTGATAAACTAAAATCTTTAGAATTTTATACACAAAAAAATATTTGATTCTTTCAGATCGTGTGACTTTCGTAAGATGGTTTGATAAATCAGAATTTTTAAAATTGTGTACACAGAAAGATATTTGATTCTTTCAGAACGTATCACTTTTGAAATTAGTAAATTTATTTTAATTAAATGAATTTTGATAATCCTAAAAAATGTTTTAAAAATCTAAGTGGGAGAGAAAATTTATTCATAGATAAATTTTACGGTCTCCATCATTTGTTTGTAGGCGATGCAATTAAATGCTGCGTGTTGGCAGTAAGGCCTTCTTCCCCATCGGACAGATTAATTACGATATCACCAGTACAAACCTCCTTTAGGGATAATTCTAGATAATTGTTAGTGTGGATCACTTATTCATCTAAAGAGTTTATTGCGAAGCGATTAATTTGGAATTAGGTGATGGTTAACACTTAGCTGAATAAAATAGTATCCTCTCCATCTGTGTCACTGCTATTATATACTAGATCGAAACTATATCAACTATTTAATTTTACTTAGCATGGTCAGTTGCCTAGATAGTAAAATTAAAATAAATTGGCATATTTGGTCTTATGATGGATAGTAAATGTCCACCCATCGTGGTATGCTATTCACAGGTTACCAGGCTGCTGGCAAATTAATTTTAAAAATGATAAAGGAAACCAAATTAAAATAAATTCAAAGTTTTGCTCATCATAATTAACGATTTTTTTAATTATGTGATTCTCATGATTAAAATATATTTCAACCCACTCGTTTCAATAATCAAATAAAATAAACTTACGAGACCAAATTTTGTTGATTAGAAATGTAAATTAGATATAGTTTTAACTACTAATGGTATTCTTTCAATACCAGAAAATGTGTCTGTTTTAGAAAAAGGTTCTTCATCGGAGCCGAAAAGCATGAAGAAGAAAAAAGTTTAGAAACAGGAAGACACAATTTTCTGGATAGTTAGTGGGCCATAGACTGGTGTGAAAAAGTCGAAAGACAGATGTTTTCACTATAATCAGACCCGGTACTTAAAAAAGGTATGCCCAGTATTTCTCAGAAGCCAGAACAAATAGGGTAATTTCTGTTCACTAGTTGTGGAAATATATTTAGCGGTGTTATCTATCGGTATCTGGTGTGTAGATACAGGAGCTACTAATCTTGTCTGCAATTCATTGCAAGGGTTTTAAAAAACTCGACAATTTAGTGATTGGTAGATTTACCTGCATATGGGCAATAATGCAAAGGTAATAGCAGTTGCAGTAGGAGATGCAATTCTTAGTTTTGGTAGAGATCAAATTTTAATATTGAGAGATTATCTTTATGTACCTGCTATTAGAAGGAACTTAGTTTTCGTTTCTAGATTGGCTAAAGACGGATATTTGGTTTATTTTAATAACTATATAGTTATTAAGGATAATAAACAGGTTATCTGTTCTGGTATATTGGTGGATGATCTTTATATTATTACTCCAATCTCTCCTACACTGCAACTAACTGAAATGAATAACATATCAAATTTACCATCTAAGAGAAAATTTTCTTTTTTAATGAACCAAGCATTTCTTTGGCACTTATTTTTAGGTCATATTAATCTAAAAAGGATAAATATACTGGTAGCAAATAGACCTTTGAATTCATTGAAAGTGGAGGCACTTCCAGTCTGTGAATCTTGCTTAGAGGATAAGATGACCAAGATGCCATTTTCGGCCAAAGGCTATAGAGCTAAAGAACCGTTGGAGATGGTTCATTCTGATGTGTGTGGTCCTATGACAATCCGAGCTTGAAGTGGCTTTGAGTACTTCATCAGTTTCATTGATGACTACTCAAGGTATGGATACATTTACCTGATGCACCGTAAGTCTAAATGCTTTGGGAAATTCAAAGAATTCAAGGCGGAGGCGGAGAAGTATCTGGATAAAAATATCAAATCACTACGATCCGACCGTGGTGGAGAATACCTCTTTGGAGAGTGTAAGAACTACTTATCATCAGAGGAGATTACATCCTAGTTGACTGTACCTAACACTTCACAACAGAATGGTGTAGTAAAAAGAAGGAATATGACTCTTATGGAAATGATGAGGTCAATGATAAGTTATTCAAGTTTACCTTATTCGTTTTAGGGACTCGCTTTAGAGACAACAGCTTACATTCTGAACATGGTACCTTCTAAGTAACTACCTTCTACTCCCACATAATTATGGACCGAGCGTAAGCCTAGTTTGAAACACATTCGAATTTATGGGTGTCCAATACATGTGTTGATAGGAAGTACGGGTAAGTTGGAACGGAGGACAGAAATTTTTTTCTTAATGGGATATCCCAAGGGAACGAATGGTGGTCAATTTTATAATCCTAAAGATCAGAAAGTTATTGTTAGCACCAATGCCCGATTCTTGGAAGAGGAGTATATTATGGATCACAGGCCTAATAGCAAAATTGTTCTGGAAGAACTGAGAGAAAATACCAGTAGAACCGAAGAAGAACCACAAGTCACTGATATTCCATTACCTCGTCGTGGTGGAAGGATTAGCGGGACAAGTGCAAATCAAGAACAGGGTGCTAATGCACATGGTTCAAATTCTCCACAGCCAGTTACTGCTAGTACACAGACACAAATAGTGTCTCGTCGTAGTGGGAGGGTTGTTCATCAGCCTGATCGGTATATGTTCTTGGGAGAGTCTTCTGATAGGATCCCGGTAAAACTAGATACCGAGCCCTGTAACTATAATGAAGCACTACAAGATAAAGATGCAGATCTATGGCAAAGGGCTATGAATTCAGAGATGGAATCTATGTATTCCAATCAGGTTTGGGAACTTGTAAAACTATCCGAAGGGATAAAATCAATTGAATGCAAGTGGATCTACAAGAGGAAGATAGGAGTAGACGAAAAGGTTGAAACCTTTAAAGATAGGCTTGTTGCTAAATGGTTCACTCAGAAAGAAGGGATCAACTATGACGAAACCTTTTCGCTTATAGCCATGCTTAAGTCTATCCAAATTCTCTTATCCATTGCTGCACAATTCAATTATGAAATTTGGCAAATGAACATCAAGACAGCTTTCCTTAACGGAAATCTTGATGAGTGTATCTATACAATACAACCAGACGAATTCATTACAAAGGGCTAGGAGCACATGTTGTGCAAGCTTAAGCGATCCATTTATGGATTTAAGCAGGCATCGAGATCTTGGAACACTCGATTTGATCAAGTTATAAAGTCTTATGGTTTTTATCAATGTCTGGATGAGTCTTGTGTGCACAAGAAGCGTGACGGAAGCGTGTCGATCTTTCTAGTACTTTATGTAGACGATATCTTGCTCATCGAAAACGACGTGGGGGCATTATCTACGGTTAAAATATGGTTATCTGGGCAGTTTGATATGAAAAACTTGAGAGAAGCCAATGACATCCTTGGGATCAAGCTTATGCGAGATCGAAAACAAAGGATGTTGGGCTTATCACAAGCAAAGTATATCGATGATATTGTTATTCATTTTAGCATGCAGGATTCCAAGAAAGGGTTTCTCCCTTTCAGGCGTGGAATCACTCTATCCTAGGATCAGTGTCCTAGGACACTTGATGAGATAGAGAAGTCGAAGGCGGTTCCTTATGCTTCGGCAGTAGGAGGCCTCATGTATGCTATACTTTGCACTAGACCCGATATCGGTTTTGCCATTGGCGTGGTTAGCAGATATCAGTCTAATCCAGGGTAAGAGTATTGGACTGCGGTATAGAATATAATCAAGTACCTTAAAATGGCAAAGGATTATATATTAATTTACCAAGCAGACAGTCTAGTACCATTGGGGTACATAGACTCAGATTTTCAGTCAGACATAGTGCTTGGATTTGGAGACAACCTTGCAGATCCTTTTACAAAGAGCTTACCGGCTAAGACTTTTGATAGTCATGTAAAGGGCATGGGAGT
>JAOTRH010000026.1:3999839-4016150 GCA_034768845.1 Heliamphora exappendiculata | reverse complement strand
GTAGTTAGAGGTAAGCATGGGATCTTTATTTCTCAAAGGAAATATGTGATTGACATTCTGCGTGATGCCGGTCTACTTAATGCAAAAGGTGTGGAGTCTCCGATGGATCCAAATATGAAGCTTCTTCATGGTGAAGGTGATGTGTTTCCTCATCCCGATAGGTATCGACGGATGGTGGGAGAACTTAATTATTTAATTACCATGACTAGACCAGGCATTGCCTATCCGGTCAGTTGTGAGTCAATTTATGTATGATCCTCGTACTCCCCACTGGAATGCAGTGATTTGTATTCTACGGTATCTCAACTGCAACCCAGGGATGGCTCTACAGTTTTGTGATCGGGGTCATTTGCGTACTGAGGGCTATTCTGATGCAGACTGAGCAGGATGTCCAATTGATAGAAGATCCACATCAGGGTTCTTTGTTTTTGTTGGTGGGAATCTGGTATCGTGGAAGAGCAAGAAGAAAGATGTGGTGTCGAGATCTAGTGCTGAGGCGGAATACAGGTCTATGGCATTGGCAACATCTGAAATTTTGTGGGTTCGACAGCTTTTCACTAAATTAGACAAACCGCCTATGAGTCCTACCAAGTTGTGGTGTGATAATAAGTCTGCTGTCTATATCGCTGCTAATCCAATGTTTCATGAGCGGACTAAGCATATCGAAATCGATTGTCATTTTATCCGCTAAGAGTATAAGAATGGCACTATTAATTTTGGCTTTGTTCGATCTGGTGAATAGTTGGCTGACGTGTTCACTAATGCGCTGTCTGGGTCCTGGGTTCGCTACATTTGTAATAAGTTGGGCATGATTGATATCTATGCTCCAACTTGAGAGGGGTGTTAAATATATTCAGTATTAATAATATCTTGTGGGGATGGCCACAGTATCTACTGTATGTCTTTGGTGCTTAATAAATACGCGTGCACATCCCACAATAGGATACACGCTTTCCCATATTATTTTCTCTTTTCTAGCAGATCTTTCCCTGATTGCCACAAATTGTTGCACCACCGTGCTAAACCGCCTAAACCAGGCCCGGGGAGATTGTTTCAAGTCATATAAAGAATGGCGAAGACGACACACCATATCAGACCCCACTGGGCAACAAAATCGAGAGGTTGCTCCATATACACTTCCTCCTAGAGATCACCATGGAGAAATGCATTCTTGACATCCAACTGATGCAGCGGTCAGTTTCGAGTCGCGACAAGAGAAAGGAAAAGGCAGATAAAAGTCATCTTGGAGACCGGAGAGAAGGTCTCAAAATAGTTAATGCCATAGGTTTGGGTATAACCCTTGGCAACAAGGCGCGCCTTCAAGCAAGTTAAAGAACCATCAGGATTCACCTTTCACTGTATAGACCTATTTGCAGTTTATCGCTTGCTTCCTGGATGGTAGAGGAACAAGGTCCCAAGTGGCATTATTATCAAGTGCAGCCATTTCTTCCAACATAGCACTACACCAATCAGGATGGGAGAGAGCTTCTGAAATACTACCAGGTACATTAGTAGTATCAACTGTAGAAATAAAAGCACGTAAAAATGCAGACAAGCCCTTATAGGACTCAATATAACGGGGATGATCCCGACAGGTGCGATCAGGACGACGAGTAGCAATAAGGGGCTCACGTACCGGTGGATCAACCGACAAGAGAACTGGCTCAGCAGGAGGTGGATCACTCGAGGGTTGAGCTGCAGGAGGTGGTGAAGGAAGCGGTGAAGGAGAGGCTGCAAGAGCATCAGTGGAGACCCGATAGATAAGAAGGTCGTCGGACAGAGGAGATGGAGGAGACTCACGACTAGGAGAAGAAACAGGAGGAGAAGCAGAATAGAACGGAGTAGACTCAAGGAAGGTAACATCCCGAGACACAATAAAACGACGCAACACGGGACAATAACACTGATACCCCTTACGGTGTTGGGGGTAGCCAAGGAAAACACATTTTAGGGTACGGACATCAAGTTTAGTCACCTGTGATCGGGTGTCACATACATAGCAGATACAACCAAAGATTTTAAGGGGTAGGGAGTGCATAGGTGAAGTAGGAGCCAGAACAGATATCGAGGAAGCACCACCCAACACAGTAGACGGCAGACGGTTGATAAGATCACAAGTTGTGAGAACAGCCTCACTCAAAAAATGGTGGGGAACATGCATATGAAATAGAAGAGTACATGCCGTCTCCAAAATATGTTTATTTTTCCTTTCTGCCACCCCATTTTGCTTGGGAGAATCGGGGCAAAACGTCTGATGAGAAATACCATGACCCACCATAAACTCTCTCATAGCAGTAGACATATACTCCTTCCCATTATTACTCCATAATACTCGAACACATGTACCAAATTGGGTTTTCACAGTCATACGGAAAGAATTAAACACTAGTAACACATTAGATTTATGCTTCAATAAATAGATAAACGAGGCACGAGAGTAATCATCGACAAAGCTCACATAATAACGAAAACCAAACAAAGAGGTGACTGGACTAGGTCCCCAGACATCAAAATTAACTAACTAAAATGGAACAGAAGCTCTTTTATTGACTCGAGACTAAAAAGGCACACGCAGGTACTTGGTAAAACGACACGACTCACACTCGATGGCAGACACAGAACGTAAACTAGGATAAACAATTTTAAAACTCGACAAACTAGGATACCCAAGAAGACAATGAACATCAAGAGCGGAAGCAGATAGGGCAGAGTAGGCCTGAGCAGGAGCAGCATTCAGCAGGTACAACCCCCTCGAGACTCGTCCCCTACTGATAATCCTTTTCGTCGTAAGATCCTGAAAAATACAGTAATCAAGGAAGAACGTTATTGAGCAGCCCAAATCAGTAGTAATATGACTAATAGATAACAGATTAAAAGGATTATCAGGAGTATGCAAGACATCGTGTAAAGGAAGAGCATGATTCGGTAGCACAACACCACAATCCTCAACAGTTAAGGAGGATCCATTAGCAACTAAAACATCAACATGACTAGGAGTTAGCTTATAATCGGATGGAATACCTGATGATCTAGCCATGTGAGCGGAAGCTTCAGAATCAATGACCTAGGTGTGTGGAGTGGCAACAGATGCAGTAGGGTTATCGGCAAAGGTAGTCACTAGTACCTCAGAGGAATTCGTACTTTGTCCAAACTGATCATACATATATTCATCATACTATGCGGCAGTCATTTAAACAACCCGTCTGGACAAGTTGGACGCCCCATGAGGGTTCGTCTGGTCATGGTCCTGCTGGTTGGGATCAGCTGTGGCATTGGCCACTAGTGGGTGTTTCCCATGAAGCTTATAACACTCACTCCTAATGTGCCCCCGAATTCCACAATAGTGGTACATACGGGTTTCACGACTGCTCTCACGGCCTCCTCCACGACTAAACTTGATGCTACCACGATTGCGGCCTTAACTGTTGCGGCAACCATGAAACCCTGCCAAAGCAGACTGATCAGAATTCTCCATAGGAAATGGACCACGAGACTCATCCCAACGAGTCGCCTGGCTCACATGACGGAATGTCTCGAAAAGAGTAGAAATGTTCGCCTCAGCTAGGATCTAAGAGCGTGCTGAGTCAAATTCGGAGTCCAGACTAGCCAGAAAATATACCACCAAGAGCTGCTGCCTCTGCTTTTGGAACTGAGATAGTTGATTCGCTAATGGTAGGAGGCGATCAAACTCGTCAGCCAAAACTTTGAACTGCTTGGAATGATCCTGAAGGGGCTTCCTGGACTGTTGGGACTGAAAGAAACCTCTCATAACATCGTAGAGGCGAGAAAGATCATTTGCGGATGAATATATCGATTCTAACGTTGACTAGATCTCTCGCACAGTGTCAGTGTTCGCTACCAAAGCTTGAACAGACGGATCCATTGAGTTTAGCAACCGACTAAATATCCGGGGCATCATCCTGTGTCCAAGTCCGGAAAGTTTGTGATGTGGTTAATGGAGGATCATCAAACAGATGAGAATCATACTCCATGCCCTGAAGAGACTTAAGGATGCTCTTCTTCCATAGAGCATACCCATTGGCGCCATCGAATCACCGATCAACTAACTGGGTGGATGATGAGACAACCTTTGTGATACGTTGCCGTTCAGCTTTAACTTGGAATTCGCGGGTCACTGAATCCTTTGACGGGTCTACCAACAAGGAGACAAAAAAATACCACGGAGCACAAGTCACATCCACACTGAAGAATGTCAGAGAACTGTGCGGAACCCTCACTGCATCATCAAACTATCATACCACAGCCCATTGTACAGACTGGATAGATGCAATGAGGGAAAGAGAGAAAAAAATCCTTTGGAAGGGACTGTCGGAGGCTTGCCGGCAAGAGGTTGTGGAGGCTGGCGGTGGTTGGCGAGGAGGTTTGAAGCCTGTTCCGGCTACTGTGGTTGATCGCGAAGGCTGGCTGAGGTCGAGGGAAGCCTGATGGAGGGTCGGCGAGGGTTGGCGGAGGTCCGACGGGGGTTGGCGAGGGGCTTGGAAGGTCGGTGGTGGCTGGCGGCAAGGGACCCGACTATGGTCGCGAAGGCTAGGGTTTGTGGCTGGCGGCGGGAGTGCTAGCGGCTAGAGGTTGTGGCCTGGTGGCTGATGGGGTTTGTGGCTGACAGCGGGAGTGTTGGCGGCTAGAGGTTGTGGGCTGGTGGTTGACGGCTGAAAGTTAATTTTAGGGTTTGGTACTGGCGGTTGGGGTTCTATGGTTTTGATACCATGTTATAATATGAAAGAATAAATACTAGAAGTGTGCACTCATAGAGAGGCATACGCACATATTTATTAAGTTAGGAAGGACTACAATAATTATTATAGATATACCCATAGGATAACATAATATATTAATATATAGATTACAGCTACGCCACTGGTTGTGTTACTAGTTTCATTCGTCCTCCTTTATAAAAATTGTTATGCCCTCTGTTTTTTCTTTTGTTGATCTTTACATTGGATTTGCTGTTTCACTCGTGAAATAGGTATAAGTTCATTTCTTCATCACATGGTTATTTATATTACATGTTTCAAAGGCTATTTTTGGTAATTTGATATTAACTCAATATGTTGGCATAGATCTCGTCTTCCTTTGTCGGTACTCTCCTCTCTTTTGTTTCTCCTCCTAATATAGTTTATTTTTTGTGCCTCCAATAGTTTGACCAGAATCATCCTACGTTGAGGCATGGGTCATTTTTCTTTACTGTTGTTCTTCGTTTCCTTGTGCCCTGTATTTCATCTTTTTTTGTTGTAGAAAATATAAAATGATATAACTAGATCCATGTTGCATAGCAAAAATATAGTAAAATAGAGTAGTCCTACCAAATAGAAATGAAGTAGATGCCCTTGGTATATATTAGGGGTGGGCATCGTATCGTGTTCGTGTCATTTTATATTGGGTTCGTGTCAGATATTCCTCAACACTAATCCTATTCATTTAACTAAACGTGCCATTTATTCTAACATTAACACTATCCGTTTATAGACGGATTAATCTGTTTAATAACAAGTTTATATTTTCAATTTTATATATATTTCAATGATAAAATTACATAAATTATAATAAATAAAAAACTCTAAACAATCTGCAAAAAGTATTTAAATAATTCGATAGAAAAATAACACCAATCAATGTATAAAAAATTTCAAAGTTCAGACAATTGATGGGAAAAAAATGTACAAAAGATCAATTACAAAAAATACCGGCATAACAGTAATAAGTTTGCCAAGAACTCCAGAGACCTTGCAAGGATACACTGACCATTTTCTACTAAAGCCTCCCTTACTCTCATATACAACAACAACGACGAGCTTCGACTACAACAACGATGTGCTTCGGCAAGAAGTTTCTACGACAACGACGACGAGCTTCTACTAGAGTTCGAGGACGACGCGGTGGGCTTTAACTGGCCTTCGTCGTCAATTGGATTTCGAGTTTTTGACGACGACGAGGAGTAGCTTCGATTGGATTTCGACGATGATATTTGGCCTTTGAAGGGGACAAGCTTCGCCTGTTGCAATGGTGACAAACTTTAGCAAGTTGATGCGGCTTGCGGCGCAACCCAAGGGTAAAAGGTAAAGTTCGATTGTAGGCAATGTAGGTTTTTTGTAAAATCTGTTTGATATTTGATAATAGGATTTTTGTGGGTGCTTCGGGTTCTATATGGGTATATATATATTTGGTATATAACCGGATTATATATGTGTTTTAAATAGGTTTCGGGTTCATGCCATGTTTCGGGTTGATACAAAAATTAAACGAGTTAGATGTGTCATTTTTAGGTTCTACAGGTTCAACACTAACCCAACCCATTTATTAAACGTGTTATCGGGTTGTGTCATTTTTAATTTCTTGTTGAAAATAGTCAATTCTAATCTTTAACTTCGTGTAGGGCTCAAGTCTTGTTAACGTATCGTGTCAAAAATTCACCCATAATATATATAGTGTGTGTGAAAGAGAAAGAAAATAGTACAGAGAGAGTGGAGATAGAGAGAGAAAGTGGATATAAATGAGAGAGAAATAGTCTATAATAGCTTTAGAGCTTATGTTCTCAAGGCTGAAAATGTTGACTTGCTATTGTCGATAACAAATTATGGCTATCACCTTTGTTGTTTTCAACCATAATCTGGTTGCTTCTATTGGTTTAGGGATGCTTCACCTTTCAATTCTTATCACTCTGTAGCTATGCGCATACTTTAAGGCTATTTAATAGAATGAAGCTTATGATGGAATCGTGATTTCATTGAAATACCCATTTTGTCATTTGATTCAACAATAAATGGGGGAAGATCCATTCTTAATGGAATCGTCATTTATCAATTTATGGGAATGGCCATTCCATTAGAGGAGACAAGGAATCGTCATTTTATTGCTTTCTATGTTTCTGTTGAGATCAAAATACCCTCATAACTCTTTACTTATTTTACGAAAAAATTATATTTCATGAACCACCACCACGGTTCCCACCCAAACCACCACTTCCCCATACTCTCGACCCTTAACCATAACCCTAGAGCCTTAAACCCTAGATCCTTGAACCCCAGTACCTCAACTCTTAACTCTAACCTTGGACTTTTGATTCCTAAGCCCCCAATCTCAGCACTCGGACCTTGGATCTCAACCCAGACCCAGCCCTTGACTTTGAACCATGACCCTAGATCTCAACCCCGAACCCCGTCCTCATCTTTTGAACCCTCGAGCTCCTGACCATCGAATCTCAGACTATCAGATCCTAGACCCTTGACCCCCATTCCCCAATTCTTAGACCTCGAGCCCAAAAGCCCGAACCCCAGAGCCTGAACCCCTGACTCCTAGACCCTTGACCCTCGATCCCTGACCCCATGATCCTCGACCTCTTGAACCCTGGAACCCCAACACCCTAGACCTTGGAGCCTAGACCCCTGACCTTCCAAATCTCGGACACCCTAACCCCGGACACCGAATCCCTGACTCTTGACCTCCCGAACCTTAACACACAGGATCCCTGAACCCGATCCCCTGTCCCCTCCACCACCACCATGCTTACTCCTCTATCACCATCACTGCCAAGGTCACCTTATATAGAAAATGTAATTTTTGTAAAAAATAAATAGTGTATTTTGATATTGTTACTATAAATATAATTTCATTTTAAGAATCTTGAAATTTGACTCTTACGTTTAAACCAAACATTAGGATAGGGATCACAATTACCCTATCATTTTATTCCATACCTATTCTAATTTCAATTCTATTCATACTGAAAATCATTTCAATGAACCAAACACTACCTAAGATCAAGCTTTAACTTTACATGATGACGGGGAGCCTCCTCTTTCGATGCGCCATCAACTCAGTGAGAGACGTTTCATAGGATTAATCTAATCCTCTCAGATGTTTAATTATAGATTTTTGCTTTGTACTTGCATTTGAACCTTTTCCAATAATTGTTTGTTTTTTTATTGTTATAATGTGTGTATGTATATATATATATTATATTGATAGATAAATAGAAATGGAGATCCTAGAATTTGAATCCTCGCCATATCACATTTCAATAAAAAGTCAAAAATACCCTTCTTACATATTTCAAGTCATTTTTATACGTACTAATGAAAGACATTATTATTTCGATACAAAAAGTTAAAAAGGCCCAAAGAACTTAGTTACCAAATGACCATTTTTTTGTGACTTTTTAGCTTTTGAACTGAGTAAAGTAAAAAAAAAAAAAATCTTTTAAACTAATTACCAATCAAAGGCTCAACTTACTTTCAAATGAATTTTGAATAAAACCAACAACAATTGCAGCTTGAAATTTATACACTTCCTTATCGAAGTTTAATATGTGACACTCTTATTAAGGCAGAGAAAAAATTAAATGAAAGGGTGATGTCTCATCGATATTTAAAGATTATCTATTAAAAAAATTAAATTAATTGGAGATCGATAACTATATATTGATCCACATTGATCTCAATAAAATATTCGCGATCTACTCTCAAAATTTATACTTATCCACTTTTTATAATCAATATAATCCAATTATGTGGTTCCCATATTCCATTAACTTAATTTTTTATATAAATGATTTTCACGATAAATTTTACAAGATACATGATTTAGATAATCAAAGTGAGTTGTATATAGGAGGCATTCCCTTAATTGCCTTTCTTGTAAAATATTACTTTATTATTTATCACAAAAAAAAAAATCAAAGTGAGCTACCAAAGCACTATAAGAAATAAAATAAAAATTTCTCTTTTTTTTTACATGAGCCGAAAAATGAATTTTTTGATTAAAATATAAAATAATAAAAAAGACAAAAAATAAGTCAAAATAAAACAATAAATTAAATTTTATGTTATTGATTTTCCTTCTTAGTAATTTTTTTTTTCTTTTTGATTATTTTTTTTATTTTTTTGATTTATTTCATCGAGACTGTTTTGATTTTCTAATAAAAAGATAAACAAATTTAATAAAAAAATAAAAAAAAACAAAAAACTTAAAATTTAGCCCAGGCCCAATATGGAAGGGGCAATCAGCACACGTACAAACTATCATGTATACCTTTGTTTGTATGTACATGCAATTTGAGGACCCCGCAATTGGTTATGCATATCTGAAGTTCTTAGGTGGTTATAATTGATAATCTATTTCTTTTATTTTTTGTTTTTTTTAGTTAAATTCGGAACGCTTCGAGAGTAATCGCTTGGTTTCTTAACAGTAGCTGATATCGAAATTGTTAGCATTCTTATTTGAAGTTACTTCAAGTTGCAGAACAGAGTTATGCTGGATTTGGGTTGCCAAAATCCAATTTCCTTCGGATTATCTTCAATTGGGCAAAAGCAGGTTGAGTGTTGAGTTTCTTCAGTGATGATCTTCTCGTTGAACTTGATTGTTTTCTTGTTGTCCTAACGTTTATTGATCTGAACTCTATGTTGGCTCTTAAGATTTGGATCAACAGAGTAAATCCTTTGCTAGGGTTTGGGTTTTTGAAATGCAGATTTTCTTCCTTGCAGAAGGGTACAGGGCTTACCCTTTTCACAGAAAAGGTAACTAGGAAGAATTGTTCTTCGCCGATAAAGAAAAGGAAGAATTTGTTTAATACAATTTGCACATCCTTGGATTTTTTTAGACCTGCTTGGATTTTAAGAGCATATTTGGATTTCTCTTTTTTACCTTTTACTCTTTTCCTTTTCATTTTTTACTTTCGAAAAACAGAAGTAATGAAAGGTTTGAAAACTCCATCGTTTCCATACCGTTTCCATTATTTTAAAGTGAAAATGGTTTCAAGAGTAAGAAGATATCTTCTGTGTTTTATGAAAGTTGGTAACTTTCAAAAAAATCTCTTATAAAAGATTTCCCAAAAATCGTTCAGCAAACAAGTTTTTTGTATTATCGGAAATTGAAACATAAAACCAAATGATACGAAACAGGTGCTTAAGTTTCTTGTTTTCTTTTAGAAAAAATCTGTATTCATATGTAGGTTACAAGCATCTCTCTGGTTAATTGCTCTGGCAGTCAAAGTGGGCAGCCTCTAACCGATTCAAAGGCTGTTGAGAAGTAGGTGTTTTTTGTTACTCAAATTACTTGTAACGTTGTGCATTTTGAAATTGTTCAATGTTTCGGTTTACTACCTTATTGACCCAACACCGGACATCCTTGGTAATTTGCCTCTACAATTGTTTTTTTGTTCTTTCTTTTGTTCTTTTTTTTCTTTTGTTATAAAAAAGAATTTCTATAGTAATGTTTTCCTAGCATGAAATGCAGGAAAATTGGAAAGAAGGTTGGAAGGAAAGAGCACCACTTGTGGAGTAAAAGAGATTCTGCTGGGTCCGGGCAAAAGGCACTCAACCTTGTTCGAATTGTATGTTTAGTCAGTCATTACTTCTTGCGCAGAGACCTATTGTGGACTTTCAAATTTATGCTTCTTAGAGAGACTCATTGTTTCATTTGTTATTCATTTAAGCATTTAGGTAGATTACTTTGCGTGTGAACCTAAATCTGGCAGGTTTCTGGACTTCCAAATGAGAAAGAAGCCGTTTATGGTGCATTAGATAGATGGACAGCTTGGGAAGTGGAATTTCCATTAATTGCTGCTGCAAAGGCTTTACGAATCTTGAGGAAGAGGAGTCAGTGGATTCGAGTGATTCAAGTATGCCACTTTGTGAACTTTAGTTTTACATTTTAGAGGTTGTGCATTGGCCAATTTGTGATGGCATGCTGCAACTTATGTTATATTTTTTATTGAATCGATATCTGATATAATATAATCATAGTGATTTAGAATGTCTGATGCAAATTCCATCAGTCTTAGAATTATGAGTTGGTGGTATGACATGGTTTGATCCAACCTCTTATTGGACTGAATTTGACTCTTCTTGATTTTGAATTTGGGTGGGGTCCATGTTGTGGTTCACTTTTTTTTCAGTCTGCTTTGAGTTGGCAATCAAGACTCAATATCAGCCAAATCTCTCCTTCCATTTTTATGAGGCAACGTCATGTTAGGCACATTCTATAGGTCCAACCGTCCAAGTGAAAACAGTTTGTTCCATTTTGTTACTTGAATCTAGACTTTGGTGGCCCATCTAAAGCTGAGTTGGTTTGTTTAGATTTACCATAAGTGTGGGTAAGAGCATTAGAAAGGTGGGAGCTGGCACTAGATCAGTTTGTTCCAGCTTGATGGTAAATCGACCCAATTTCAGTTGAGTTTTACATTAAAGTATTGTACTTGCCTTCGTGATGAATGTTTGCACCTTTACTAAGGACGCTTTAGAAAACCATGATCTTGAGACATGGTTCAAAATGCAAGGTATCATGGCAGTTCTTTTGTACCCAAATGCTATATTTTGGGAAGAGATCTAAAGAGCTACATGGATTAATAATTGGACATACAAGCATCAGCAACCTATGAGTATGATAATTAGCCTCACCAGAATGTACTCAGAAGTAATATGTAAATGCACTCTTCGCTCAATTTGGGAGTCCGGCATATAAAGATCTATCATGTGAGTACACTGTTTGTGTTAATCCTTTCTTATGAGGACCTCGAAATTCACAAATGACAAATGACAAATGACAATGCTAAAATCTTGTGCTTTCATATATAACATCAGTTTCAATGGTCAAGGTTAAATGAATCTACATTTATTTGACGAACTCTGATTTATATTTACAATTACTGGATTCTGTGAAATTATTTGTTATTTTACAAGGCTACTGGTTACTTACTGATCCCCAGTGCTACACAGGTTGCCAAGTGGATGTTGAGCAAAGGTCAAGGAGCGACAATGGGAACATATGACACCCTTCTACTAGCATTCGACATGGATCAAAGGGTGGACGAGGCAGAATCATTATGGAATATGATTTTGCATACGCATACACGTTCCATCTCAAAGCAGTTGTTTGCAAGGATGATTTCCTTGTATGATCATCATAACATGCCTGATAAGATTATTGAGGTAGTGCATAAACTGTTTTTGCTTTCACTTCTCACCTTCTGTGAGTTAATTTGTTGTGAACTTTGGTTTGTTTGGTTTGGGGTAAATTACACTGATATCCCTGTGGTTTCTGACAGTGACTGGGACCTCCCAGGGGGCATCAGTGTAATTTAAACCCCTGGGTAAGTAGTTTTCTAGCCTTTATTCTCTTGGAACTCTTGCATATTCGGAAGCTCATAACAATGATCTTTTTAGGTGTTTGCAGACATGGAGGAGTTAGGTGTAAAGCCAGATGAAGATACTGCCAGGAAAATTGCACATGCCTTTGAAAAACTAGATCAAGAAGACAAGCAGAAGCTGGTTCTCAAGAAGTACCAGAGTAAGTGGAAATACATCCACCATAAAGGTGAACGGGTTCGGGTGAGAAGAGATTTATCAGGTGAATAAAGTTGTTAAAATTGGGTTTGAATTTTAACATTGATCGAGGAAGCATACTACATGCTGTTCATACCTGGCTTCCAGTTTCAGACCTTGCATATTGGGGAAGGTTGCAACAGAATCTATCTACTTGAACTTTGATGGAAACAACTCAACTTGGTAGCTGCGTCCCACAAACCAGCTGTTATTTTTATTGCTACTCTTTTGTTGCTGTTTCTCAGGAGATTTGATCAACTTCAACATCTTTCAGGGGGAAAAAAATAGAAATGAACTTGCGATTCCGTTATAAATTCTACTGGTTTTCCACATCGTCATAATAATCCCAGGAAATCTGATCTTTTTTGACAATGATACGGAGATACATTTGTAACATTTTCCAAGTACAGTTAACATTTGTCATAATTATGATCAAAATTGTTCTTCAATTGTAAGAAAGGAAATTTTATTGTCAGGTTCATTTAGAAATTTCCCTACAATCTTGAGGCAGATTCAACTTGTGGAAAACTGATGTATTAGATTCTGTACCAGCTTGTTTCTTTCATTTAGACTCATCAGGAGTTGGAAGTAACACCGAAGTTGCTAAAATGAAGGTGGTGGTGGTGACAACTATGGCGGTGAAGATTATTGCCTTTCGTGGATCTGTGATGAGTGAGTTATCATTTGTTCTTCCTTTTGTTGCTCTTCTCATTTTAACCTTTGTTTCATACCTACATTTAGTTCCATTCAAAAGTTTGAAGAATCTACTGATCTGCTGCTGGCATTGTTAGGTAAACCAGTTGCAAAAACTATCACTTTGGGCAGGAGTTTACCATGAATGGATTTCTAATTCCTGAATCATATCAGGTATATGCTTGTAAAGCAGCCTGCAAGTTTGCCTGAGATGCTTAACGCTCCAACTTGGAATTTTGGTGAACTTTTTCTTTTCCCAGCAAATTAATGTAAGTTCAGGTTAAGATTTTGTTTGTGTTTCAAAAGATATCAAAATTTTAGTTGCATAATTGACTCCTGAGAAGTTTATTGCCATTCTGTTATTTACTTATTTTACTGTCCTGCAAAAGTGAAACAAACTTGAATGACTGTATAAATTCTTTTATTCCATGACCTCAACTTGAATCATTCAATGCTTTAGACTTGGAAATACCCTCTTTTGCTGTAATTCCCCCTATGCTTAGAGAAGTAAATAAGAGAGAGAGAGAGAGAGAGAGAAGCTATGCCAACGACACTGCGATGGGACTTTGGACGCTGTGGACCCCATCATTCCAAGTGAGCCATCCAAACCTGTACTCATTTTTGCCAATGGTGCCTGGTGTGTTGCCCTCTGCTTTCACTGTTATGGTGAAGCTCTTCTTTTGGCCAATTTGGGTGAAGGACAAGACGGGCGGAGACACCTTGACGGAGAATCCCGAGGGTGGCTTGACCCAAGAGAAGTACACACTCTTGCCGTTGCCGCCGCCAACATTGGTGATGGTCCTTTTGACAGCCACTGTGCCATTGAGGTTGGAGATTGCAAGGGATGGGCAGTTGAGGTTTCTTGCTGCTGGGGACACTTTTGGACACTTAAATGACGGATCGAGATTCGGAACTCCAGTGCTGCAGAGGAGGAGAAGGTAGTCGGTGTACGAGGCGTCGTACACCAGTCCGGGATCTGCTGCTTTGGTCGGCCTCAAGTGACCGGACCCAAACTGGAAGGGATTAGCTGGGTTGCCAGATGCATCATTTATTGGCATTCCCTCATTGTTATTTAGCCCCGCTGCAGGTGGAAATACAAAACATTAGATCATCTGGCACACCAAAGCTTTGGTTTCCAGTTCTTGGTTAGTATATGAAAACACACACCAAAGCTTTGGTTTCCAATTCTCGGTTAGTATATAAAATCCTATTCAATTCTATTCAAAATAACAAACAAGGCCTGTGAAAATGTGTCGCTCTTTATTTTTCAATATGTATATTAGGGCCTATATAACATGAAAAGTACATATTTACTTGTGTAAGATTATACATAATAATAATTCAAAACTATTTAAAGATGTTTACTATTTTTATTTTTTAAAAATGTAATTGGAACTTGGTCGCCTAATTATTGATCTTTCTACAAAAAATGTTCTATTATTTTATATTTGTTGTACTTGTATGTCAACTTGTTTTGTGTTTTTAGATTAATAATTTGATATTTGGCTTATGATATTATTGTTTTATATCTTGAATCAATTGCTTGTATGCTAAAATTATGATTTTTACAGTAAGTTATAATCATTCCGAACACTCACAAATGTTATAAGTTTTATTTATTTATTTTTTATTTTAGTTACAAGCTATCATACTTATTAAGTATTTACAATTTGTATTACAAGTTATAATTTATGAGCTATTAATTTAAGCGATGCCAAATACTCCAAATACTCACGAAGCGAAGTTGTGGAAATATCAGACTTTAGAAAGAATGCAAAATTGTACCTGAGGTTATAAGAGCAGATCTAATGGCTGCACTGCTCCAAGTAGGGTGTATGGCCTTGAGAAGTGCAGCAGCAGCAGCGACATGAGGGCAAGACATGGAAGTTCCAGAATAAATGTTATACCTAGCTACTCTATGATCCTCGGCCAACTTTGTCGGGGACGATCCTTCGCTCCATGCTGCCAATATGTTCAGTCCTGGAGCCGTAATATCAGGCTGTAAAGATGGAGAGATAGAACATAAGAACAAATTGAGACAATGATCGGTGCTTAAGTGCGTCGTTCAAATCCTACAAATTACATGAGTAAACTCTTGATTTTATGTTAAATAATAGGGTAAATTAAACATATTTTTCCTGAGATTTTGTTCAAATACAATTAATCTTACATTTTTGGACAAATTGAACTGCCATCTCTTACAAGCTGAAATATTATTACATTGACGCTCCCTACCAGTTAACGTTATTAGGGTTTTATTTGTGCCCTTAAATATTTTTTCATTTTGCTCCTCAAATGTAGGGGCCATCAAATCTGTTTTTTTTTTTTTTCTATAAAGTTCGTAAAACAATAATTATTCGGTTTGAATACTGGCGATCGAAGCTGTTCATTAACTGCGTTAGGTCGTCAAAAGAGTAGTGAACGTTGTCGATCGTTTTATTCTCATTTTGTCCCTCAATACAGAAATTTGTTTTTTTTTTATTTATTTATAAAATTTATACGATGATAATATTTTGGTTTGAATTTTTCAGAGTAATTTATCGGCGATTGAAGCCGTTTACTAGCAGCGTTAGGTCGTCAAAAGGGTAATGAACGTTGACAACGGAGAAATAATTTATATTTTACAATTGATTGTGAGTGTAATAGATAAAAAAAAAACAAAAACAAAAGAAAGAAAAAGAGGAAGAACAAGCAACCCCCAGCTGCTGCACTTCTCACCAACGCCACACCTACGCCGTTGCCACCTCCGTTGCCGGTCACCGCCACTGCCGTCCACATCTGCCGTCGTCGCCAGCGACCCTGTCACTGCCTCTGCCGTTGTTCCACCATCGCTGGACTCTCTCTCTCTCTTTTGATTTTCTCTCTCTTTGTCTATATATACGCTCTTTTGGTTTTCTCTCTTTTTTCTTTTTCGACACAGAGAGACATGAGAAAGAGAGAAAGAGAGAGGCGCAGAGACGTAGTGTATGCGGCGGTGGCGTGGTGAGAGAGAGGGAGGGAGAGATACACACAGGGAGATGGAGAGGGAGAGAGAGAGAGTATATATATACACATATACATATAGAGGAGAGAGAGATGACAAAGAGAGATAAAGAGAGAGAGAGAGACCGGTGGTGGAAGTAACTGGAGGAGGCACCGGCAGCGGTGGGTGGTGTCATCCGCGGTGGTGTGGCCTGACAGTGGTGTTGCAATTGAAGGAGAGGGAGAGCGACCGAGGGTTAGCGAGAGAGAGAATCGAGACAATGAGATAGAGAGGAGAGAGCGAGAGATTGTGGGGGGG
>JAOTRH010000026.1:3988011-3999739 GCA_034768845.1 Heliamphora exappendiculata | reverse complement strand
CATTCTCTGTAATTTCAGATTATTGTAAATTGTTAAAAGTTTAATAAAGATGTATTTTCTAGATCTCCGAGCATGTATTTTATTTTGGCGTTGAATATTCTCCCAACAAGAAATACTAGAGATAGAACAACGATACTAGTATAACGATTTAAGTGAACCATTGACCTAACAACTTAAATAAAAAACCTAACAACACAATTCAAAATGCTTAAATCTAAATTATTAATAACAACCCATAAGTTTCTATACATACTAAACTTAATTTAATCTTTCACTGATCTAAAATAGATATTACAATTGGCCCACTTAATGCAAATCGTTTTATTTATTTATTTATTTATTTATTTTTTATCGAGAGTACCACGTAAGCGATGTAACAGCACATGACGCTTTTCGGACATAATCAATATATTTTGTTTTTACGTTATAGAACAATTCGTAATTATTATACATCAGCTTGACCTGATATTAAAACACCTCGTTGCTTTTGAGGCAGGTATTACGGTTACAAACGCTCCATGCTGCGATGTGTCGTCAAAATCTGGGAAGGGACTGTGCACTCCTAATTCAATTCCGTGCATCAACAGGAGCATGTATGCATTCTATGACGGATTCCATCCGACGACGACTGCTGTTCGGCTGCTTGTAGCAGGAGCATACTATGATCAGGACCAATCGATTGCTTATCCAGTTGACATCCAAACCCTAGCTAGTTCTGATGGAACTACATTTAAACGATTAATATTCCAATATTAATTGTGTTTTTAAATCCTCGGTCCAAATATTCACAAAAATACTTATAAAGTTAAAAGATTAACTCGTCTTGTTTCACGAGTAATGTATAACATAAATAAGTAAATTTTGCTCGTTGACTTATTTAACATTATAAATTTTTCGTCTTTAATAACTTTTTTATAAACTATTATACTTTTTAAATTTTGTGTGTTGAGAATAACTGAAAAATTAAAAAATAAAAAATGATCAAAATATAAAAAATAAACCAATAAACCAAATTCTATTTTGCTTAAATTAAAATAAACAAAAATAAATTAATAAGCTAATAAACAATATTTGCCCAAATAAGGCCAATATTGTATCTTACTTTTTTGTCATTGTCTTAATAAATGTCTTGTTTAGTAAACTGACTTAAACTCAAACCTTCTGTACTCTAAGAATCCGACGGTCTGTTAGCTTAAAAATCAGTTTTTTATCCCAATAATGCTGGGATCCATGAGTAATTTATTTTACCTCCCAAGTGATGTATCACGTACTCTATATATATATAGTAAACAAAAAAGGGTTCTTGTTTCGCTAAAAGTGCATCGTTAAAGGCTGATAAACTCCGAAAGCCCATCCCCCCTCTTTTCTTCGATTAAATACCAAATTTAGCAAAAATTCGATAACATATAAATATTTAGCTTTACTGTTCTTTCTTTTCTTTGTATTAAGAGAACTCAGTTTGATTGTAAGACTACTTTCATAAAATAAATAGTGTACCAAAACTATTAT
Source organism: Heliamphora exappendiculata (assembly GCA_034768845.1). Taxonomy (NCBI): domain Eukaryota; kingdom Viridiplantae; phylum Streptophyta; class Magnoliopsida; order Ericales; family Sarraceniaceae; genus Heliamphora; species Heliamphora exappendiculata. The sequence continues at coordinate 3,998,230 of JAOTRH010000026.1, read as the reverse complement.
GTATTGGCAGGTAATCTCTTGTGGGGTTAATTGTGTAACAATAAAAACAATACCATTTCACTACCCTAAGTTTAAAAGCCTCGAAACTATTACCATCCCAGTAGTTTCTAACCAACCCAACAAGAGCTAATTGCCAATTAGGCCCTTAGTATTGGCAGATTATTAGGTACTTCCGAAATACTATATAAGCAATACCACGTGGTGCTCTCGATAAATAAATAACCACAACCTCTACATTATGAATCCCCCATTGTCTTCTAACCATCTAACAAAAAAGAACTATTATATCTATATCGTAAAATTTATCACTACCATATTGAGTAAAAATACTATGTAAGCTTACCACATGATCCTCTAAGATCACCAAATAATTACTCCTTAGCATGCCCAATCCCTTAGTATCTGACCAATCAAAAGAAAGGAATGCTAGCCCTTTATTTCCCTTTATCTAACAAACAAGAGAAAAGATACTTCTCCCCTTCTCCTCCTCCATTCTCTTTCTCAGCAAACACTTCCTCAGCTCTCCATCCTCTTATTAATAATCCAAAGGGAGTGTTAATATTGTTCTTATTCTTGTTACATCTCTCTCCCAGTTTCCATTTTGTTAAATTTGACATGTGATTCCATCCTTTCCCACAAATGGATTTTGTCACCATCCTGAACAAGAAAAAATACGTACTTCTCAATTCTGTGATCATGAGGGAAATTGATAGCCCTCAGTTGATCACTTGCTGCAATTTCATGTACAATAAGATGTGTGCATGGTCATCTACACTCAATCCGCCTTTCAAAAGCAACATTTTCTACCCTTCTCTCCCCCAACCTAGAATGCCAACCCTGAAGAATTCAGAGATCGATGGTTACGACAGTACCGATTCTGCTCATGCATGAATCTCATGATAATTGTGTGATACAATTTCCATGTTTGTAAAACATGTGTACAAAAGTAGAACTTCAGAGCAACAGCCCGGCATTTGGAAGATTGTTCGATCACCTCCGACATGAATTCACAAGATATTGTATAGAATTTAACAACATGATTATATTGATAGTGTGCATATACAAACAGTCCCTATTTTGAGCAATAGAAAAAGGCATATCAACTTTCATTCACAGCTCAGGAATGCTGAGGGAGTGAATTGAGATGATAGGAGAAAATATAGTACCTGTAAGTGGAAAACGTGAGAAAACTAACTTTACAAATACAAAAATTAAACACGGGCACGCACACAAATTTCTTTATTATAGACTTGCCAAATCATGCTATTTGAGCACGTCCTGCGTACGGGTTGTTCAAAGCTCGTTTGAAATCAACTCATTATGTAAACAAGTCAAGCTTGAAATACATTTTGAAATCATTAATTTTTTTCAAACTCATCTCGACTGAAGCTCGTTTGGGATCATCTCGAAAGCTAAACAGCTAATGAGGCCAAGTCTGATCGCATTTTGAAGTTCGCTTAAGTTTTTTTCAAACCAAGATTGAACAACCAGATACTCGGCAAGACTCAGCTCATTTACAATTCTCCTTTATTCCCATGAAGCTGGAAACTTTAAACTTACTTCACACTTACCCGATAAAAGGGGCATAAATCCCATATATTTATATGCTTCTGGCAGAGCGAGATGAAAGGTTACGGCTACTTAGACTACTATGGTCATTCTTCCACATGGCCTCCATATTATAAAAGCATTTAAAAGTTCTAACCTGTATATACATCAGGGACCCAAATTAGAGATATAAAAATCAAAAAATATTTGTGGGCAGAGAGAGAGAGAGAGAGAGAGAGAAATCATTCAGGTAAACCACACAAATGAGAAAAGAAGAAAGATAAGTGCACACACACCCCTCTCACAAGGGCCGAGTCCCACAGTACTTAAGGAGCTTATCCCTTATGAAAGAGGCATGACCAAATCTGTGCACTTCATATGTATGAAGTGCACGCAGCACGTAGCATTGCTGCTGTAGCATTGCTGATGAAGAAATGATAGCCCCAAAGGACCACTGCACTACACAAATACCCAGTCCCCAGATAAGGCAGTATTTGGCACAAGACCAAACAAACAGAGCATTTATTAGATATCTAATTGTTCATAACATGGTTGATTAATTTCTATAACCACAATTTTTTTTTCTTGTCCGTTGACTTTGAATCTATGTCCAATCAGCATGATTGATGCATCAATTATTGAGGGCCTATGTCCAATCAACATGATTCATGCATCAATTATTGAGGTTTCACAACAGTGTGCAGTTTTGGTTATTTGCGCATGCATATAACAGAAGCAAAAGGAGATCCCGCTTTATCTATATTTACAAAGAAAGAAAAATTTCAACAAAAAAATAAAGCTGGAGAGAGAGAGACCTTCCAACGCCTCTTGTGACCAGGACTGCTGTCGATGGTCTCCAACCTAGCAATTATTTGCTTGAATGTCGGTCTCTTGGCTGGGTTCTCATTCCAGCACTCCTCAATCAACCTATGACACAAATATAGGATCAAGATGTCTTACTGAAGTAATTATGGCAATGTCATACTGATTCTCAATGGGTAACCTTTACGATTTAACCGCTACAAACAAGGAGAAAGTTAAGAAAACGTGAACCCTAGCCTCAATATCTGGATGAGTTAGTTTTTCTGGGTATATCCTTAAGTATGGAATAAATATTCTTGGATATTCACAGACTTATCTGCACTAAACCTGTTCAAATTTGAAGCTAAGAGCAACAATGCATAATGAAAACAATAAAGTACTTTATAGAAGATGGGATGCTCTCAAAATTGATGAGATTCCAGTATTGTAGGGACCTGCTTCCGGTGAAGCTTTTTAAATGTGTGCCCACGAATATAGAGTCACCACTTAATTATGAGAAAACCAATAAAACGAAAGTGTCTGCAAAGAAAAGATAATAGTCCTTTCATAACCAAAGAACTTAGTTTGGGAGCTAAGGTATGAGAATAGATGGTGTTAGGCGCCTTTTCTTGCCCAACCAAATAGTTGGCCTCAACTCGTCACTATAGGCCCACATTTTAAACTTTAAAAAGGTTTCAAGTGCTAATCGATTAATCGCGCAGCAATTATATGATGACAAAAGCATATCAACAAGTAAATAAAGTAAAAAGATAAATGAAAAATTTGTGAACAGTTCAATTTATAGGCCGTTTACTATTTTTCATTCAGTATCAGATTTTTTAACAAGCAAAGTCTATCCTCATAAAAGTTTTAACGCGCAAGATCCTTTTAAGACAAAAATGCCTTAGAACAAGTAAATTTATATGTGCCTTTTCAAAACATGTATAATGAACACAGATAAATTTATCTATCTTTTATTGAAAGCACGTGTAAAAAATACAAATAAATTTATATGTTTTATTTAAAACACGTATAAAGAACATATATAAATTTATCTGTATATTTTCAAAACATATATAAAAAATACAAATAAATTTATTTATCTTATTGAAAGTACGTATAAAGAACACAAATAAATTTATCTGTTTGTATTATCTATATTGATATGCAAACAGATAAATTTATTTGTTATGCATAAATAAGCAGACAAATAAATTTATCAGTTTGCATATCAAACAGATAAATTTATCTGTTTGTTATGCAAAATAAATAAATTTTATCTGTTTGCATGGTATTTTCGGGAAAAATCACGCAATTAGACCTTGCACGTTAAAATTTTTGTTTATGGACCTTGGGCGTTAAAACTTATGTTGTTGGAACTTCGGCTGAAATCCCCAAAGATAAAGCATGCAACAGAAAATTGGTAAAACATGGAAGCTAGTAAGCAACTAAGTGAGAAACCACTATCTTTGCGCTCTCCAATCAGGTTTTAAGGGACTTTCCAAAATAGGATAGTTCTCAAAAATAGTTTAAGAAACTTTTCCAAAACAATTTTAGGACATTCTGGACAAACCAAAACTTCCCCATATACAAAAGAATTCGAGCAGCAGAAAATTTTGATATAACGGTTTGAAAATATTAAGAAAACATTGTTTTTGGGAGAGAAATTCAGACTATTTATTTTGAAAAAAATCAAAAAATGTGTGGAAAGTTATGAAAACATGCTTTTAGGGGCATTCTCTAAAGAACCTCCCAAACATTATTTTCAAGTGAAAACAGTTTGTGACACTATTTTCAAATATATTTTTGAACAAAAATAAATTGTTCAAGTGTAGTATAAATCACTAACTTTGCCAAAAAGAACGGAACAAAGCAGTATGCAAACAAAGAGTTCCATCAAGCAACTACGACTTAAAAAGTATGAAATATAACAAAAAATAACCTCAAAACAGAAATTTCCAGCATGCAATTGAATACTAAAATAGAAAATATGAACTCCTATCATGCTCCTAAGCATACGAGCATAAAGCGACATATGAAAACATGCAAGCATACGAGAATAAAGCAATGTACGACGTGAGGTCTGATTTAATTTTTAGTTTCCCTATCAATTTCCTTTCCTAAGATAAATTACTCTAGAAATTCATGATCAAAATAGTGGGGACCAGGGACCCAAAGTGGTGGGTTAGCTAGCATATGCGAGGGCGGACCCTTGTGCATGCTCTCACCAGTAATGTGTTTCTAACATCTAATTTCTGATAAAATGATAAAGGCTAGGATAACATATAATACAAAGACGTGTACCAAAAGTTAAATGTACATTGAATTATTCTTAGGGGGGCTTTCAGCAAAAGGTCCAAAAAAATAAGTTTCAACGCGTAAGGTCCATCAAAAAAAAATTTAACGCGCGAGATTTAATTACCCGATTTCTCCCGAAAATACCCTCCAAACAGATAAATTTATCTGCGCTTACAGATAAATTTATCTGTACCTTTCAAAATATGTGTAAGGCGTGTTTATCTGTGCATGTGTAAAGCACACAGATAAATTTACCTGTACCTTCCAAAACATGTGTAAGACACACAGATAAATTTATCTGTGCCCTTCAAAACATGTGTGCTTATGCAAGGCACACAGATAAATTTATCTATGCTAAGACGCACAGATAACACAGATAAATTTATCTGTTCTACACACAGATAAATTTATCTGTTCTAGGGTATTTTTGTCTCAAAATGACATTACGCGTTAAAATTTTTATGCAGATGGATCTTGCGTGTTAAAACTTTTTATGCTTGATGAAAAACAGTAAGCGCCCCATAAATTGCATTGTTCACTAATTTTCTGTTATTTTTATAAATAAAAGAAAAATTCTGAAGTATAACAACAAACATTTAGGACATACGCTTTAAGTCCACGGGGATAACACTTTGCTGGAGCTCTAAATGGAGGACGAACGTTTGAGGCATATGCTTTAGGGATTTCATTTTCTTGCTTTGCCAAAAATGGGAGGCAACCTTCAATCATCTAAATCATAGAATAATACAAATATCAGCATATAAGCCTGCCATGACCAATGAATTTCTCCAAAATAGCATAAGCTAGAATTTCACAAAGATCTAATCAATCATTGTTGGCAAAATACTTCACGATTTCTTCGTTTTTGTTGCTTTATTGCGTCACTAACATTCAAAGTCCCGAATAAATCAAATACAAACCCAAAGAAAGCATGCATGGTAAACTTGAAATGAGTAACATTCAAACATGACTACAAGTGGTTTCTGTCTGCATTTCTGTTTAACAAGAGAAAAGTGAATATGGGCTATTCTTTATGTTGAGGAACCAAAGATTATCTCCGTCTTTTGATATATGGGATGTAGAGAAAACTATTGTTATCCTAGTCGGCTAGGCTGATAAAAAAATACGGTTGCTACCATGGCTTCTTCAGCCCATCTATTCTTGAGGACAGCAAGAGAGTTTTGGGATGTTTCCCATACTTACAGATGGGAAAGTGTTGCTTAGATTCATGATTGGATACATAGGATTCATGAGCACAAACAGAGAGATATGACTTTGGCCGCATGTTTTATTATCTTGCATTAGGTATTTCATGCTGATTGTCTCAATGATGCCCACTGAGTGTATCTTTGAGTCCTTAGATGGTCTGAATATGGAATATGGCCCGATCCGAGTCCAGATATTGGGATGTGTTCCTCCTATACCTTCCCTAAATCAGGTGTCTGCTAATGTTCTCGAATGTGATAGTAGAAGGAATGTATGCTACAGTCATCAACTTGGGAGAGATCTGTCCTTGCATCTGCGTCTAAAAGGAAGGTAAATGGATCAGTAGAGAGTAGAGACCAATGATGGAGGTAGGATTGGTGGTTCCAGTGTTGATAACAAGGGCAAGCTTGTGTGTGATTTTAATGGCAAGTCAAGACACACTGAAGAGAACTGCTGGAAACTATATTCTCATCCCAAACATGGAAAAGGAGGTTGCAATGGAGGAGTGACTACGATGACTTCTACAGGTGCCATTTCAAAGACTCCAGATCCCTGTTCTTTCCCAAGAGGAGATTGAGCCCCTTAGATGTCTTGTGATTCAACTGCTGGTTGCCGCCCTCTTATAATGCCATAGCTGTTCATTTTCAAAACCATGTGAAATCATATAACTTTTTTTAGGACAAATTTCACTTTACTCCCATGCTGTATAATAGGCTGTGTGTGAATTACTCTCCGATGTTTCCAATTAATCATCACTTAACTACGACTAAAATGCACCATCAACTTCCGTTAACTATGCTTGTAAATTCACACGCACACACGCGCGCGCGCACACACACACACACACACACACACACACAAAATACCAATCCCAAAACAACATGGTTGGATCTTCTCTTGAAATCACAACCTCACCTTCAAACCTAATGCCGCCACTTAAATAGCATGAACATGAACACGTGACACAACATGGACATACTGACAGTCAATTTTCAAAAGAATGATGAACACGGCATGTCTGAGACATATTAAGATTTTATATTTTTATATATTTATTATATATCAAATAGGTAAATAATATATTTAGTACAAATTAAAGATATGCAACAAGTCACTAATAAAATTTAAAATTTCTTATATTTTCTCTTATAAATATTTCAAAACATATTTAGCGTGAAACATTGTCATTATGAAGAAATTCATCACAAAAAGCGCATTCAAAGAGTTTTAAAGTGTCATTGAAGTGCCCGTCAAGTGTCAAAAAAGTATATGATATTATAAATTCAATTTTCTAATTAAAACACGGTTTAAAAAGTGTCAAGTACGAATTTAGGAGTATCCAAATAGTGTCATGTCCAACACGACACCTTTGTAAAAATTTTCATGATTCTTAGGGCCCGCCACCGTCACCATCAAGTTCCTTCAGCTACGGCGGCAAGATCTTTTCCCATTCTAAATTGGTCCATGTTCTTGTTGTTGAGCGCTCTATCACCTCGAATAAAGAGCTCACTAATCTCATCAAGGTGCCTGCAAATCAACAATTTAGAGAGAGAGAGAGAGAGAGAGAGAGAGAGAGAAGTCAATGTGAAGAGAGGGAGGTACGTTGGAGTTAAAGTCTACCATACACTGAAGGCACCCTGGAGTTCAAGTCTTTAGAAAGGTGTTTTATCAATCCCTCTCACCTTCCTAGCGTGCATTTGTTTATGCTTTGTCTTCCATATCTCTTCCACATAATTGGAGACATGCCTTAGCTGATCCTAACCTAAGAGTAGAGCAAGTCTTGTAGAAGAGATGAGAGTTCTTCAAAAGAATGAGAAGTGGGCCCTTGGAGACATGCCTTGGAAAATCCTAAAAAGATGGCAGTTGTGGTAGAAGCAATGAAAGCTCTTCAAAAGAATCACAAGTATAAACTCGTAACTCTTCTAAAAGGGAAAAGACATTGGGCACAAATGGGTATTCTGTTAAAGCATAAGGCACATAGATCAATTGAGAAGTGTAAGGCTTAGAATGGTGGCCAAGGGTTTAACATCGACCAAGACACTTTACATCTAGATGTTAAGGTAGCCGCCACAAATAGCTAATTGTAAAGAATGTGTTTCTCCATGATCACCTAGAGAAGGTAAGAGTATATAATAATCTTTTGCTATTTCCATAAATGTCTTCTAAACGAAAGGTTAGTAGGTTGAAGAAATCTCTTTTATGGCTTGACACAATCACCTAAAATTTGACTTGAGAGATTTACTAGAGCTATACAGAAATGTAGGTATAAGCAAAGTTAGGCCGATCATACTTTGTTTATTTGACATAAGCAAAGGAAGGTTATCATGCTTATAGTCTATATAGATAATATTGTCATATAGCTAGAGACGATACCAAAGATAAGAAGTCTGAACTCTTCTTGGGCCAAGTTTGAGATAAAAAACTTAGGAGACCTGAAATATTTCCTCTAAGTAGAGGCTACCAAATCAGTTATAAAAAAAAAAAAACAAACATTTTGGACTTTCTGAAGGAGCCAAGAATGCTTGACAACAAAACTTGTGATACTTTAGTGGAGAATATATGCTATGATTTTGAAGAATTTTATAGTGTTAAAGAATATAATATAGCTTTATAGAATCCTATTGTTGGTGGAATTTGAACTCACATATTGTCATGAAGGCATATGTATGATGTAATCATCTCCTTTCAAGTCAAATTTAATGTATTTTAATTCTTTTTATATATACGAATTGTTTAAAATCATTTTATAAAATTGAAACTAAATCTTAGGATCCCTGATTATATTCACTTTACAGTTCATAAATTAGAATAGTGATTTACAATACGATTCTCAATTTGATAACTATGCGTAGTACCAAACTATAGCATAAATCTATTTTGTTCAAAACTACTAGTAGATTTGAATTATTTTCATGTACCCAGTGTCATCTCACATAAGCCATAAGAACCTTTAATTGTATGCAACCATATCTCATAATGTTACAATGATGGAAAAGTAGGCATTTGGCGGTTGTCAAGGTCACGGTTTCTCGTGAATAGTAAAAAGTAGAATATATAGGTAAAGATCAAACAAACAGTAGGAGTTCTCAGACTCGCAAACAGAAAATCAACTGCACGAGTAAGCATTGAAATAAGGCATAGATTTTCTCTTTTTCACAACAAAAAATGCCAAGGTTTTCCTCACTGATCAGAAATATGCATAATATAATTCACTCTGCTGTGGAACCAGTAAATTCACACTATACGTAACTAATGTAAATTACAAAAACAAATTATGTCAAATAAACATGCCCAAAGATAACATAACATAAATCACCCTTAAAAAGAACAAAAAGAAAGACTTAATACAAATTATGTCATGCAAACATGCCCACAGGTAACCTAAACATAAATAACTCTCAAAAAGAACAGAAAAAGAAAGACTTAATACTACACTTTTCCATGATCAGCAAATATTAAATCAAAAATAAATAAATAAAGAATCACAAACAAGTGGGCAAGAGGCAGAATGAGGAACTGAATCTAACTTCTAACATGAAGTAAACTCTCTCCCAAACACACGCAGTGCTGGAAGAAGGAAGAAAAACCTTTACCTCTTGTAAAATCAGAGCGAATGAGAAAACATCAACTTTGGTATCATACTCTTCATTTCTAAAAGCCTCTGGAGCCACATATCGACCTGTTCATGACGTATTACAGCCAGTATAATTTATGTAAATTCATTAATAGCCGAATCAATTTACAAAAGTTTAAGAGCAAGCATGCTGTCACTTGGCAATATGAAAGAAGATCCAGAAGTAAAGGCAACTGGCATGTCAAATCTGGAAATAATCAAACACAATGCCAAAATATTGACTGCATGAAAGAAAAACAATGTGGGTAAAACCATGCACAGGGTATTCGATGCATAGAAAGCCAACTACACTTTTGTACAAGAAATACGCAAAAGTATTGACATCAGCAGTAAGATCCATACAATTTACTAAACTTCGTAATATGATCCTTAATTCACTCCATTTACATAAACTTTACAATTAAGAAATATGAACACTACCCAGAAAATAGGTACACTCACAAGAAGTGTCATCAGAGGACAAGGGCCTATCTTCTTTGACTCTGCTGGTTACTTTTAACAGCTTGCTAACTCCAAAGTCAGCAACTTTCAGATTCCCAGAATCATCCCGCAATATATTTCTGTTATCTTACTCGTAAACAACATAACAAAGTTTGACCATTTTTAGGCAATAAAAGATCAAAACACAGGACTCGCTTTGAGCATGCGTGCGTGCGCGCATGCGTTCATTTGAATTATAGTTGGGGGGGGGGGGGGGGGGAAACACCCTTTTATATTCTATATGGGAAACTA
>JAOTRH010000026.1:3973053-3987911 GCA_034768845.1 Heliamphora exappendiculata | reverse complement strand
TATATATTAAGTAGTATGAATATTTGACATATCCCAATGTTCTTGGCAGACGAATTAGGTGAACCGACACTTAAAAAACTATACGCACCCGACACCCATACCTGCGATAGCAATGGAAACAAAAAATATGGCTACTAGGAATATTTAACAGGGTGGCTTCTTTGGGGGTTTTTTGGAAGGTAAGTAAAAATTTTATTCCCAAAAAATAGGATATTATGATGAAGATAAGAAGCACTGCCACTAAGGCCCACACAACTCAAAAATAAAGACACAAACAGAAGGAACTCACGACCTACAAGACACTACTTAACCCATTTAGAAAGGCTAACGGAGAAAAAAATACACGCAACAAAGAAACCTTAAAACCGAGAAGATGGACTAGGGCTTTCTCCGAGCAATTGAAAAAATTCTAATCTATACACCTAGCTTGCTCTTCTTTGGGCTTTTGCTTTATATCCCTCTTCTGGATTTGTTAATATAGTGTGCTAGACTTTAGAGGTGCTTCTGAAGTACAGCTTACACAAATTCCTTTCTATTCACTAAGGTAAGATTTCCCTTAACCTTTCGAGACAAGCAAAAACAAAAACAAAAAGGTGATACATATGACATAACATAATCCATTTTGATCACATACAAAAGTCTTAAAACAAGGGGACAATACCGTGACATCAAAGCATAACACAAACTACATATTAGAGACTATCCGGCACATAAAAATCACTAGATCTAAATGCATTTATCTGCCATGCTAATGTGAATGCTTCCAACAAAGACCTTAAGTGGATCACGGAAAGGGAGAAAGAAGAAAAAAAGAAAAAGAAAAAACCAGAAGAAAGAAAAAAAAAAGAAAAAAGTGCCATAAATTGAGTGCAATAGGCCCAACAAAGACACTAGTTTGGATCTATGATTTTAAATGGATGGAAATAAGGTTGAAACTACATATGCTAGTGGCTGCCAAACACGGGCGGCGCTACTCATTAATGAGTGGCGTCGACTGGATGGAAAAAATATTTTAAAATATAATTTTCATATAGAAGTTTAACTGCATGACTCAAGTCACACTACTAAAAAGGAATATGAAACCCAAAATATAGTCAAAATAGAAACTTCTCAAGAATTATATTTTTATCAATTTTTCCATTATAGAAAATTTACAGAAAAGACAACTAGTTGTAGTGCAAGATAGTCAATATATTAGAAAATTATTCCTTTTATATCTTTTTAGTTAATCAACATGATATATATAATTATTTTCGTGACCATTATATCAAACCGGACATTTAACTATATTTGTTAAAAAGTCCAATAACATACAACCATAAGCATACAATATACCCATAAGCATACAATAAGCATACCATTGTTCCTGCCTCCCTTGGAGGATGCCATCCACCTTTCCTTTACAAAGACAACTCCCTAGCTTAGCCAACTCAATATCACAAGAAAGGGTAAAATTCATCATGATGTATGTCATAGAAACAAATGCAACAACCCACCTCGTGTAGAGAATGTGGTGATATGCATAATAAATGCAATCACATATGCAATACATGTTAACTTCCTAGTATAGTTTTTAGAGCACGTCGTAAAGCTCCAATAGAGGTTGTCATCACATTTTGAGAGTGGGTCATCATAAGTAGTATTAGTGCATAATTCCGGTGTACAGGGCAAGTGGGCCATGACCACAAGAGAATGATCCTAAATGGTGTGGAGGCACAACGGGAGAGTTGTTTCCAAGCGGGGGCGATTATAGCGTCCCACATCATGTAGAGAATGTCGTGATGAACATGAGAGATACAAACACATACCCGATACATGTTAACTTGCTACCATGAATTTGAGAGCACATTGTAAAGCTCCAATGAGATTTGTTGCGAACATCTCGAGTACAAATACTACTAACGGTTGCAAATACTACTAATCAAAAAGTAGAAACATGAATAACAAGGCTTTAAATAATAATGGAGAAGTGGATTATTACCAAACATATCTAATAGACAAAATAAAACCAAATATTCAGCAATTGACTAGACTAAAATGGTAGAGCAAGACAGCGAAAGCAAAACTTATTGCCTGAGAGGAAATTTAAAGAAATAATCCCAAACAAGCAGCTACAAGCTTGCCTTGCTCCCAACTGCCTTTGTACCTATACAAACATCTAGCAGCCTACCGAGTTGCAATGATTATGACTAGAGACAAATGCAAAAAACAAAATACAGTTCAAGATTACAAAAACATCAAGGATTACATGTTCTAACACATTACTGAAATTTGAAGAAAACATGCACTTATACATGATTACACAATATTGCAATTTTCGAACAAGCAAGTGTTAAGTTGAAACCAATATATAATTCCATAACCATAAACAAAAACAAAATCATCATCAGGAATAGGATAATATGGGTTACAGCACCAATTCATAAAAAGAGCATTTTGGCATACCTCCCACTCTTCTTGGCTTTGAATTCCCTCGTAAGCCATTAGGAATGGCTTCATCTTCTCGAGTGCATCCCCAAGAGGAATGGGGGGCTTCTCGTCAATATCTGGGTTTGTACCGAATTCCTCCATCAAGTACTCTGGCTCGCACTCTATCTGCGAAACCAAAGTATAAGCAGAACTAAAACATCAGACAGCCATTATGGGAAACTGATCATTCCTGTGCTTACAATCAGGATTGGATCGTATTTTACCATGAAATTTGTGTGGAGAGCATCCAAATAGGCATCATCCATAGGAGAAGGCAACACTCTGCCACTCATCTCTTCAAATGCTTCCACCAGCTCATTCATATGCTCAGGCCCGATCCTCATAGCCAATTTCTCACCATCAGCATTGTTACCGAGGTAAAGCCCGGCTCCATAATCATCATCCCCGTCTTGAAGCCGGCGTTCTCTTCCTCCTGCTCTTCCTCTCCAACCCTGGGACCCTCTCCCTCGGCCTCCGCGAGTGCCTCTCCCTCTAAAACTACCTCTCCCCCTCCCACCTTCCTCCGACATGTCCCCAACAACGCCACCCCTCGACAATATCCCCACTGCCTTCTTCACTGCCTCCTCGCGGCTCAACTTTGGGGTTACGCTGCTTTCAGCGGACACTGCACCAACACCTCTCCCTTTACCGGGTTGCCGGAACCTAAGATGTCGGTTTTCTTCCTTAACCTTTTCATCGGTAACCGGTTGTTTTGCAGGCTTCCCACGGCCAGCACCGGATAGTACCGATATAATACTCGAGGGGAGGTTGCTCTCTTCGGGGTCTCTGCGGATTCCGGTTGTCGTCGAATCAGTCGCCTCTTCTTTGCTGAAGAAAATGGGTCTATTGGGTCTAAAATAGTCCTCGGGATCCGATTGCGGAGGAGGAGAGTCGGGGGCTCTGCCGCGTCCAATGCTGCCGCTGCTACTCACAGCGGACATGAAAGAAGAAAATGATGGAAGAATTGGGGTAGAAGGGAGGGGTTTACCACGGCCGTGGCCCAGCCCAGATGGGAACGGTGAGAGAGGGTGGCTTTCGGAATCATCATCGCCAGGCTCGGTTTTCCTCGCGGCGGATTGGAAGTCGGGAGGGCCGGATAACGATGAGCCTCGTCCACGACCTCTGCCTCCACCACCGCTACCGCCAGCAGAGGTGGAGAAAGCAGCGGATGAGGAACATGCGATCAAAGTGTTCTTTGTGGCATTTCCGACGGTGGGATTTGAAAATGTTCCCAAGCTTCGTCTCATGGCAGAAGTGTCTGAAACCGGACTCCCTTCCCCAGTAGGTACCACACAGTGACACTGGTAATATATATATATCTTTAGGGTTTCAGCGTTTGGAGCTGGAGCTTCCTGTTGTGGGACTCCGTCTGCTGCTTTTTTTTTATTTCTTTTTTTTTGTGAAAATTTGTGAAGAGTTTAATTCATACATCATTTTTTTTTTTTATTCAGTACAAAATTTTAATGCGTAGAATTTTTTTGGAATAAAAATACTTTAAAATAAATTAATTTATATTTTTTTTTTTTAAATATGTATAAAGTAAACAGATAAATTTATCTGTTTGCATTATCTGTATTAATATTCAAACAGATAAATATATTTGTTAGGCATAAATAAGCAGACAAATAAATTTATTTGTTTGAATTATCTGTGTTGATATGCAAACATATAAATTTATCTGTTAAGTATAAATATGCAATATTTGTTTGCATATTAAACAAATAAATATCAAACAGATAAATTTATCTGTTTGTTATCCAAATTTATCTGTTTGTAGGGCATATTTGGAATAAATCACGTAATTGGATTTTGCGTGTTAAAATTTTGTTAATGAATATTGAATGTTAAAATTTATTTTTTTGAATATTTAACTAAAATTTCAATTTTTTCTCCTTTTTCTGTGTCTTGTTTGATGGCACAATTAAACATTTTATTGTGAAATCAAAAAATTTATAATATATACAAAAAGTTTTTAGGAATGGAGAGCAGATCCTCCGCCAACCTCTTAAACTTCAAAATTAATTATAAAAAATAAATTTTTATTATTTTTAAATCTTGAAGAATAATAAGCAGCATTCTTATTATAAGATTTTTTTTGTATTAAAACAATAAGTATTTATATAACTAAGTTACAATAATTTAACGTGACATGTATGTTTTGATTGGATGGCTAATGTCCTTTCAAACAATCCAATGGTAGAGGCTGTGACCCATGCGCTCCAAAAGTTTATCCTCTCACGCTCACTTAGTCAGTGCCTCTTTGACCCCGCCGTCGAATGTCACCTCTCTCACTCGGGAATTTTTATGATGCCTCAAAATAATTTTAGGCGATGATACCCAAATGAATTTACACCTTTTATTGACGTTTGAAAACAATTTGGATCATTAAATGAAATTTGAAAACAATAAGAATAGTTTTCACAAAATTCAATAGAATTTATTTTTTTTCTCGCCAAAAATATAATGCATCCAATTTCTATCAGTAAATATGATTATTTTTATCAGTACATATGATCACTTCTACCATTGAATGTCATAATTCCTACCACTACATATAATCAATGAATTTTATATTTTTTCCACCAAAACTAAAGATATATAACTTCTACCAGTATATATGACCATTTTTACCACTATATATGAATATTTTTATCACTATATATAAACATTTCTACTATTGAATCTCATAATTCTTACCACTACATATGACTAATAGCTAAACTCAATATTATAACTTTTACCACAACAATGTGACTGTACCTAGTTAATGTGACTGTACCTACACCTAAATATGAACACTTTTACCATTCAATGTGATCTTTGAAAGCAATGTGGTAAACCTAAGGTGGAAGAACAATTATGTTTCTACCTCTCAATGTGACAAAACTTACAACTTCACATAAGAACTTCTACCACTCCATGTGATATTTGGAAGTGATGTGGTATGTCAAAGATTGGTGTAAGAACAATTGTATTTTTACTACTCAATGTGACAAAAATTACCACCGGAGTAGAGGACTTCAACACTCTATATGATTCATGGAAGCAATGTGGTAAGTCAAATGTTGGAGTAAGAATAGTTAAGTAACTACCACTCAATTTGATCATAATTACCACTAAAGTTGACAACTTCTAGCACTAGATATGATAACTTCTACCACAAAATGTGACATTTGGATGCCATGAGGTAAGACTTTGGTCATAGGTCAATGGTGTTTCTACAACGATATGTGACAACTTCTAATGCATAGATTGACAAAATCGACAACAAAATGTGACACTTTGATACCATGTGGTAACACTTGTTTCATAGATTGTGTGTTTATACCACTCAAAGTGAAAACTTCTACCACTCAACATGATAACTTCTACCACCACTTATGACCCTTGTATTATATTTGCTACTACTTTGGTTATAGGTTAAGTGAGTTCTACCACTATATGTGACTACTTCTACCACCAAGTATGATAATTTCAACCCCTAGATGTGACATTTGGAAGCCCTGTGGTAAAACTTATATCATAGGTCAAGTGTATTTTTACCACCTAATGTGACCACTTATACCACTCTGTATGACAAATTCTATAACAACATGTGACACTTGGATGCCATGTGTTACCACTTTAGTCATAGTTCAAGTGAGATTCTACCACTATATGTTACCACTTCTACCACTGAGTATGAAGAGTTCTACCACTACATATGACACTTGGATACCATGAGCTACCACTTTGGTCATAGGTCAAGTGACTTCTACCACTTAATATGACTATTTCTACCACTATGTGTAACTAATTCTACCACAAAATGTGACACTTGGATGCCATATGATACCACTTTGGTCATAGATCAAGTGTATTTCTACCACCACATGTAACCATTTATACTACCATGTATGACAAATTCTATCACAAAATGTGACACTTGAATGCCATGTGTTACCACTTTGGTCATAGGTCAAGTGAGTTTCTACCACTATATATGACTACTTATACCACCACGTATGATCATTTCTACCACTACATATGACACTTAAATGCCATGTGTTACTACTTTGGTCATTAATCAAGTGAGTTTCTACTATTATATGTGACCACTTCTACCATTAAGTATGACAATTTCTACCACTAAATATGACACTTGGATGCCATGTGGTACCACTTTGGTCATACGTCAAGTCACTTCTACCACATAATCTGACCACTTCTACCACCATGTAAGACCAATTCTACTGCAAAATGTGACACTTGGGTGCAATGTGATACCACTTTGGTCATTGGTCAAGTGATTTCTACCACCTAATATGACCACTTCTACCACCATGTATGACAAATTCTACCACAAAATGTGACACTTGAATGCCATGTGTTACCACTTTGGTCATAGGTTAAGTGAGTTTCTACTACTATATGTGACCACTTATACCACTAAGTATGACCATTTCAACCACTAAATATGACACTTGAATGTCATGTGTTACCACTTTGGTCATTGGTCAAGTGAGTTTCTACTACTATATGTGACCACTTCTACCACTAAGTATGACAATTTCTACCACTAAATATGACACTTAGATGTTATGTGCTACCACTTTGATCATAGGTCAAGTGACTTCTACCACCTTATATGACCACTTCTACCACTATGTAAGACCAATTCTACCACAACATATGACACTTGGATGCCATGTAATACCACTTTGGTCATAGGTTAAGTGACTTTTACCACCTACATATGTACCTATTCATTATAATTTTTTTGAGAAAAATAAATTTTACATATGTTCAACTAGAGAGACATAAAACCTGATTCGTGCCCAACTGACTTTTTATAAAAAAAACAAAACACAAAAAAAAAAAGTTGATCTAAAAACGTGGAAGGTAAAAATGTTTATTATATAATTTACACTAAAAACGTGCTTCAGAAAAACGTTTTTACAGCAAATTTTATAAACGTTTTTAATAAAAACGTTTCATATGCTTTACACTTAATTATAATTTACACTAAAAATGTTTTTCACACAACTGTTATTAGAGCAAAGTAAAAAAACGTTTTTACTGAAAACGTTTTTAAAACAATGTAAACTAAAAACGTGTTTGGCAACCACGTTTATACCTATATATGGCGCCCACTACGTGCCCAAACTTGTGCCCAATAAGGTAGGATCATCTCCTTCACCAATGATCGGCGCCCAACACGCGCTCAACGTGGCGCCCAACAAATTGTGTCAGGCACCAAAACCAGTTGCCACATTCAACCCGCACTAGACTCAGCGCTCAACAAGCTTTGTTAGGCGCCACATGGCGCCCAACTCGCGCTTAACAATTATGCCAAACAAGCTGTTAATATCGTCAGCGTTGTCATAACTCCACATATTTTATCTCCATCCTCATCCAATTCTTCTCCCTCCCACAAGTAAATATCCATAACCATTTCCTTAAGAAGGCATGGTTGATGCCATCGTTACAAAAGAACATTTCGTCACTAATAGTTTTTGCAATGGTATTTTTTTATCGCTAATAGTTTTTGCAACCCAAAAGTTGTGACGATTAAAATACCATCGCAAGAGCAAAGAAGAGTCTGGCACCCCAAAACCTCTCTGAAAATCACGCCCAATGCGCGCTCAAGAGCAGGTTGTGCGCCACCCTCAGCATACTCTTTTCTCCACACTTGAAATTTTTTGTCGCTAATAGTTTTTGCGACAACATTTTTCCATCGCTAGTAGTTTTTGCGACTCAATAAATTGTGACGATTGAAATGCTGTCGTAAAAGCAAAGAAGAGTTTGGCACCCAAAACCTCTCTGGAAATCATGCCCAACGCGCGTTCAAGCGCAGGTTGAGCGCCACCCTCAGCATACTCTTTTCTTCACACTTGAAATTTTTTGTCAGTAATAGTTTTTGCGACGGCTTTTTTCCATCGCTAATAATATAATGCAAATCATTAATATAAAAATTTATATAATCGTTGAGGTGTGTTTTATGACACTTGAAATTTTATAAAAAAATTACACTTAAATTGTTTTATAAAAAATCATTAATATAAAAAATTATACTTGAAATTCTACCACTCAACATGACAACTTCTACCACCAAATGTAACACTTTAATACCATGTGGTAAGATTTTGGTCATATGTGAAGTGTGTTTTTACCACCATATGTGACCACTTCTACAATTAAACATGACAAATTCTACAACTAAACATGACCCTTGCATGACATGAGCAAATACTTTGGTCATATGTTAAGTGTGATTCTACCACCACATGTGACCACTTCTATAACTAAACATGACAACTTCTACAGCTAAACATGACCCTTGCATGACATGAACAAACATTTTTTTCATATGTCAAGTGTGGTTCTACCACCATATATGACAACTTATACCACTCAATATGACAACTTCTACCACCAAATGTGGCACTTTGATGCCATGTGGTAAGACTTTTGTCATATGTCAAATGTAGTTCTACGACCATATGTGACTACTTCTACAACTAAACATGATAACTTCTACAACTAAACACGACCATTGCATGACATGAGCAAACACTTTGGTCATATGTCAAGTGTGATTCTACCCCCACATGTGATAACTTCTACCACTCAACATGACAACATCTACCACCAAATGTGACACTTTGATGCCATGTGGTAAGACTTTGGTCATATGTGAAGTGTGTTTCTACCACCATATATGACCACTTCTATAACTAAATATGACAACTTTTACAACTAAACATGACCATTGCATGACATGAGAAAACACTTTGGTCATATGGTAAGTGTGGCTCTGCCACCATATGTGACAATTTCTACCACTCAACATGACAACTTCTACCACTGAATGTGACCCTTCCATGCCGTGTGGTATGACTTTAGTCATAGGTCAAGTGTATTTCTACAATAATATGTGATCACTTCTACTACTCAACATGACAACTTCTACCACTGAATGTGACCATTCCATGCCATGTGATATGACTTTGGTTATAGGTCAAGTGTGTTTCTACAACAATATATGACCACTTATACCACTCAAGATAAAAACTTCTACCACTAGATATGACATTTGGATGCTATGTGCAAATACTTTGGCCACAGGTCAAGTGTGTTTCTACCACTCAACACGACAATTTCTATCATTGAATGTGACCATTGGGTGCCATGTGGTAAGTCTAAGATCTTAGGTCAAGGGTGTTTCTACCACTCAAAGTGACAACTTCTACCACTCAACATGAGACCTTTTCCCACTAGATATGACCCTTGCATGCCACGTGCTAACACTTTGGTCATCAATCAAGTGTGTTTTTACCACCATATATGACCACTTCTACCACCATATATGACCACATCTACCATATAACATGATAACTTCTACCACTAGATATGACCCTTGCAAGCCATGTGCTAACACTTTGGTCTTAGGTCAAGTGTGTTTCTACTACCATATGTGACCACTTCTACCACTTAACATGGCAACTTCTACCACTATATATGACTTTGGTCTTAGGTAGAATGTGTTTCTACTACCATATGTGACCACTTCTACCACTCAACATGGCAATTTCTACCACTATATATGACTCTTAGATATCATGTGTTGACACTTTATTTCTAGGTCAAGGGTATTTTTACCACCATATGTGACACCTTATACCATTCAATATGACAGCTTCTACCACTAGATATGACCATTGGACGCCACGTGCGAACACTTTAGCCATTTGTCAAGTGTGCTTCTATCACAATATGTGACAATTTCTACCACCTAACATGACAATTTCTACCACAATTTCTACCACCTAACATGACAATTTCTACCACTGAATGTGACCAGTGGGTGCTATGTGGTTAGTCTAAGGTTATAGGTCAAGGGTGTTTCTACCACTCCAAATGACCACTTCTACCATTCAACATAATAACTTCTACCACTACATGTAACCCTTTGATCCCATGTGCTAGCACTTTAGTCCTAGGTCAAATGTGTTTCTGCATCCATATGTGGCCACTTCTACCACTGGACATGACCACTTCTACCACTTTATATGACCATTGGATGCTATGTATTAACTTAAAGGTGTAAAGCCAATAGTGTTTCTACCACCCGAAGTAACAACATTTACCACTAAACATGACAACTTCTACCACTCCATGTGACCATAGAATGTCATGTGGTAAGTCAAAGGTGTAAGGCCAAGAGCGTTTCTACCACTTTATATGACCATACTTACCACTGGGCATGACCACTTCTACCACTCTACGTGACCATAGGATGCCAAGTGATGAGTTAAAGGTGTAAGAACACGTGTGTTTCTACCACTCACTATAACCATGATTACCACTCGAAATGACCACTTCTACCACTCCAGGTGACCATAGGATGACAAGTGGTAGAAATATATTAATTTATGTGCTATCATGTGGATTAATTTAGTAGCATAAAAATATTAATATTTAAATTATACATGGTGTAAATCCATATAACATTTAGGCAATAATAGTTTAATTTTGTTTATCATATGTGCATTGGCAAAAGAATTATGGGGTGTTTGGCAAAACTAGTCATTGCTGCTTTTAACTTCATGTTATTAATTTTAGTTATAAGCTATAATTATTTTTAGATGCCCACAACTTCTGTTACAAACTATAACTAATGTTTGTCTGTTTCAACTGTAATTTATAATTTTTAATAAACACTCACAATTTCTGCTATAATCTATAATTATAACTTTTTGTTTCAGCTGTAATTTATAAGTTTTAAGAAATACTCATAACTTATTTTATAATCTACGATCTATAAACTATTAGTTTTAGTAATATCAAACACCACCCACCATTATTCCAATCTCATGCAATGCACAATTACGTAAGAAAAATGTAACCATAATTATAAAAAATTTAATCATATTTACCATCCCATTAAGTGAAGTCGGTAAATTATTTCAACATGCATTGAAAAATAAATAATATGCACAATTTCAAATAATTCGTATAGACGTACTCTAAATATTTCGAGCGGAGGTGCATTAAAAGTAAAGTAAATTGATATAAAATATGTATTTGTTTAATTTAAATATTTTTTAGAACAATTATCATTAATTTTGACCAATCATAAGACGACGCGTGTTATTATTAAAGTTAAACAATTAAAAAAAATTTTAAAAATGGATTACGACTTTTAAAATTGTAGAGATGATGACGTTTTCATATAATGTAATACTTTTAATGAACCTGTACTATACATAATTAAATTATTTTTTATAATACAATTATTAAGTTTTTAAATTTGTACCAAAGTTATCAAAAAAAAAATGAATTACTAAGATGTATAATTATTTTCAATTCAATTCAAATATTATAAGGAGTAATCTTATTAAAGATTCTAAACATCATAATTACATTTAAAATCAAGTTTATTTTTTTTGTTTAGTTTGAGTATTGGAAATAGTACATCTAGTGTGTGAAAGACAAAAAAAATACAAATCTATTTGCAACAACATTGATGCTGTCGTTAAAAAAAATTCCAGTCGCTAATAGTGATTGCGACAGTAGTTTTTCATCGCTAATAATTTTTGCAACACGAAAAATTGTGACAATTGAAATACCGTCGCAAAAGTAAAAAAGAGTTTGGCTGTCTCTCTAAAAATCGCGCCCAACGTGAGGTCAAGCGCAGGTTGAGCGCACCCTCGGGATACTGTTTTCTCCGTATGTAAAATTTTTCGTCCCTAATAGTTTTTGCGACGGTATTTTTTCATGGCTAATAATTTTTGCGACTCAAGAAATTGTGACGATTGAAATGCGTCGCAAAAAACCAACACCAAAATCACCTCTCTGAAAATCGCGCTCAAGCGCCAATTGAGCACCACTCTTAAGATACTATTTTCTCTTAGTTTTAAATATTGAACAGCTGAAATTAAATTAAGAAATCCAACGGTTCAAAACAGTTTAGGCATCATGCCCCAATACCGCTTTCGGGTATGCGAGCACGACCCCTCGCACTCTCAGCTTCTCTCTGAACGTCATCTCACAGTAGCTTTGCTCTCCGATCTCGCCTCTCACTCTCTCCGAACGTCGCCTCTCGAACTCTCGCCTCTCACTCCCAGCTTCTCTTTCTCCGATCTTTCTCACCACCACCGCTTCAATCTATCACGATGCTCTACGACACATCTCCGACTTTGTTTGGCGCCTCTCTGCTCATGCTCACTCAGTTCGGCACCGACCACCACCACTCAGAAATCCTCTCACCTCTTCGGTTCCCCCACCGTCACCCATCGTTGTGCGGCCATCTTCAACCTAGGGCCACCATCGTTGAGCCGACGACCAAGTTAGCCTCTGCTATTTTTCCCCCTCTTTAGATCACAAATCCGTTTTTAATTTTATGGTTTTTCCCCTCACTAATTTCAGATTCAACCATCCTAGGTCGGTGATTCTCTTTTTTTTCAAAATGAAAAACAGAAAAGCGAATGTATGAATTTTTATTTTGGGGGAAAACTTTAGTAGATTACTGAATGGCTGTGTTTTTTATCAAGTTAGTAGATCTAAGCTACAAGACCCTCTCTCTCTCTCTCTCTCTCTCACGCCCTTGCTCGCTGGCTCTCTGGCCATTCTGGCAAGAGCCAAAACTCTCTTTCTCTTTAGCTTTTAGTGAACAGAGCAATAGTTGAAGAACTAATGGTTAGATGTTTAGTTTTATCTATATATTTTATACGTTCTGTTTGTGGGAGAACCAATGGTTAGATGTTTTAATTTTTTTTCTTAATTAAACAGTAAAATTAATTTGAGTAGGTATAGTGTGTTTTGCCTATTTTTAGTGGATGGTTTTGCCTATCGTGTTTTAAGTTCTCAAAGGCGTAAATCCACAATTTTAGCTTATTTGATTTTGAGAGTTTATATCCTTATTCTAGCTGCTTCTAGGGTTTCGATTTTTTGCTTGGATTGGATGTTAGACTTAGTTTGGAATCTTCTAATTTAATCGGATAGAATGAGGCTTTAAGTTCTAAGGATTTGATTTTTTGTTTATTATTTTTAACTTCCAAGACCTTGGATTTTGAGTTATAAGAACTATGGAACTTGGTACTTTCAATTTTGAGTTTTGAGGTGTCTTTTACCCAAGTTGATTATGGGGAAAACTATTTTAAATTACTGTTCAATACAGGTTGATTATGGGGAATTAATCTCATAAGTTGGATCTACGAAGTGATTGGTGAGAAAGCAGGTATGGTATTTGTTTGTTTTGGTAATTTCATTTTGAATGGCCCAAACTCTGCAACCATTCAACTTTCCAATTTTTTATTATTTGGGTCAGTGATTGTACTTAACTGCATGATTATGTATGAATTAATTTTATTTTAATTTTTTTAGTAGTAATAGAAGTTTTGTTCTTTTCTTTTGTTACCGTCGGTATGGTATTTTTTTGTTTTATATTAGTACACCTCCAATAATTTTTTTCTCTTGATATAATTTTGTAATTTTGTTTGCCTCATCCCCACCATACAATATGCCACACTTACTGAATGAGAAGGTATATTGTTGTCCTAGTTAGTATAAGAATTTCTCAATGGAAGTTCAAGTTAATAGCCAATACCAACGTAGTTTAATGGTGTGAATGCATCGGTGACTCTCTTTTCTTGAATTTTTGTTTTTTGGGGAACCTTCAGAAGATTACCAAGGAGCTAGGGATGTCAAACCCGTTGTTATGTTCCTTTGTTTTGTTCATGCGTTGCAAAAAGTCCAATAATAGATAACTATTATATGAACATTAACCCTTATACTTGCCATTTGATCCCATGGCCTTCCGTTAGATAGGAAGGTTATATATTTGCTCATGGACATCTTCAACATGTTTGTCACCCATTCGAACCCTTTGAAGAACCTGTAAGTTCCCTCCCTTTCTTTCCCTCTCTTCCTCCCTCACTTTGGGTATTGGCTCGTGTTTTCTATTGAGCTTGAACATAATAGTAGCACAATTTTTTGATGGAGTTTCTAACAAATAGGAGTTATATTGTCTTTACTATAAAAATAGCTTCCCAAAATTTTTGTTCAAATATAATCCTCCGGACCTCCTCTAAACACTAACAAGTTGCAGATATGGCGAGTTTTGTGTGTAAAAACAGAAATACCATAGAGGGAAAATGTTTTCCTCTGATCTTTATAAATTCTTATTCCTTATATTTTTAAGAAGTGCATGTGTTATTGGTAAGCGTGTCTAAACATAGATAGGGAGAGAAATAAAACTTAATTTGCAAAAGTTATTTCAATATTATTTTTTCTATTGCCCAATATGGTTGGAGAGGGTGAACCTATTCTAAACTCAAATATTTTGTATACCTTACCAAAGTTGAGGTTGAGCCTAAAAAACACCATTGATGGTGTTAGGAGGTTGA
>JAOTRH010000026.1:3953098-3972953 GCA_034768845.1 Heliamphora exappendiculata | reverse complement strand
TGTGAATTGATTTTGATTTGAGTTGATTTAAGTTTTGATGGCTAGAATTCAGATATGGGGAAGCTAAATGTAGCTAGGTGGCTGTTTGAGGGACAAAAATCTGATTTCCCATCAATCAAGGGGTTTGTCTCGGATTTCGTGCCCCTATTGTGCAAGAAAATACATTAAAAATTAATTTGATATATCTCTTTGGTGTATTTTTCTACTGTGACCTATTATTTTAGTATGTTTATGAGAAATATAATATTTTCATCTATTATCATAATTTTCATAGCAATTGATTAAATATATGTAGTCTTTTATGTCAAATTAATTTATTTTGACAATATATGACTTTTTGACTTATTTTATTGTGTATGAACTTCAATAATAATTTGTTTG
This sequence comes from Heliamphora exappendiculata, assembly GCA_034768845.1. Taxonomy (NCBI): domain Eukaryota; kingdom Viridiplantae; phylum Streptophyta; class Magnoliopsida; order Ericales; family Sarraceniaceae; genus Heliamphora; species Heliamphora exappendiculata. The sequence goes on along the minus strand of JAOTRH010000026.1, from coordinate 3,972,572 downwards.
CTTTTGTTGACCTATAACATTATATTATTATATATATTACTTATTCAACAAGTATTGGATCATCATAAGACTTAATTTAATACAATTCTGATCTTTTAAAGCTAAAAAGAAAGTAAAAATCACTTTTTGGCACACGCCCCAAGGTGGTCGGCCACTAAGGGGTATTTTTGGTATTTTTGATGTTATTTTATCTTTTACCACTTAATTGTATTTAAATTCTTGATTTAGGGTATCCATATGTCAAATTTAGATTTTTAAAGATTTTTGCTGTACTAGGGGCAAAATGGTCATTTTACCCTATTTCTGAGGATTCTTTATTTTTAATTCATTATTTTGTGATATTTATCTCATTTAGAATGTTAGGATTTTTGCGTCGTTCGGTAGTCTTTGGGGTATGATCACTTCCCGAGAACACCTTCGGTCGGGATGCTTCAGACTGACACCCTTCACACGATTGAGATTGCCCGTGCCATGACAAGCATTGATGCTGCTACGCTGATCAAGGATGAGGATCGTAACTATATGGTCTTTGCCCGAGAGAAGCTCATGCTTGCTATGCGTGCCTGTGCTTCCATACGGGGTCCTCTTCCTAATGCCCCGGGTCCTATTCACCCTGAGCTTCCATGGACAGCAGATACTTTTGTGGACGGGAATCTTCATTAGATCTGGATCCTCGAGGTAGTGACCTAAGAGATTCTCCTTCCCCCGATGTAGAGCAGGTATGAAATTCCTCCCTCTGCTTTCCATATTGCCCCTTATATCTGACTACACTGATTCTCATGTCTGCACTAATTCTGCTATCTAATTACATTGGTTTGGTTCTTCTCTTGACAGATGCCCTAGGGTGCGACCAGTACCTTCGCCTGATCTCTAGGTTGAGGGTATTGGTTCGTCGTTGGGATGCTTCTTTTTGAGCTTAGGGCATGGAGCCTCCTGCTCCTCAGGGTGGACCTACTATGGTACTTTCTTCCTTTTACTTTAATTTACATTTTTGCACTCTTCTTTCACACATATCTGCCATTGTCAGATGTGTTCCCTTTTTTTCTTTCAGCGTGGATGTGGCGGAGGGCTGAGGACTCGTGGCGGTCTTATAGCACTTGTTCTCTAGTCGCACCGCCAGCGTGGACTTTTGCTTCCACTTCTGTTGCTACTACTTTTTCTAGAGTCGAGACCTCCAGCTCAGCACAGACTGGCACTAGCACAGAGGAGGGGATAGGATCGATGGGGTCATCTGATGAGTCATCTCAGGGAGGCTATGTCGTCCGGGAAAAGAGGACCCGGCGGGAGTGACTGACTTGTTGCTGTTCTACCATTGACAATTTTTTTCTCTTTTTCACTGTTCATGGAGGCCTGCGTGCCTATTCTTGTTTGGGCCTATGTGCCTGTTTGATACATTCTAATACTCTATCCTGATACACCACTGACACACTGCTCCAACTCACTGCACATATACACTAATTTTGATGCTCGCTGATCCGCTGATCTGCTGATCCATTGATACACTGCTCTAACATACATTAATATATTATTCCTGACACACTACACAGATACTATGGATGGGGCCTGCGTGCCATGACACACATACACATATTACTTTACTTATGATGGGTTGGGCCTTCGTGCCATTTGGTTTACACTTTTGATTATCATAGATGCCTTATGATTATTATACTATGAAAATTATTTTTGAATGTTTAGACTCCTATTATGCATGATGATACAATTCATGGGTTGTGACCTTCATATTTAAACTGCTTTTCCTTGTTGCGAGCTATTTATAAGTCATCGACAACAATTTGGGCATGCTGGTAAAAATGGGGATAGGCTATCAAAATTGCTCCATAAAAAAGGTTGCGGCCGGGAATTTTGAACTCACGGCCATGGGTTTTGTGTATGACGGCCTAAACTTATATGGAGAAAAGTTTGTGGCTTGGATTTTTGAACATGACGGCCATGAAGAAATAAATTGGCAGCCGTGGAAAAAAGATGGCGGCCATGATAAATGTTTTTGGCACAAAACTTTGAGCAGATTCTATGGGTTCCCTCCATTTCTAGATCTATAAAAGGGGGCAATTGTTCCAGACCCCACTGTTCTAGATATCTTACACTTTCTTTGTATTCTTCATGTCCCACTCTTAGAACAACTCTCTGTTGGCTTGGATGAATGACTTTTCTCCAATTGAGTGCAAAAATCTCCTCAACTTTAGTCTGGATGCGCTATTCTCTTTGCAAACACTAAGGGTCAATTGGCATCTTTTGCGAGGAGCAGCCCAGCTGTGGGACCCCAAGGTACATGTTTTTCGTTTTGGATATGAGGAGCTGTGTCCGACAGTGGAGGACTTTTCAGCCATTTTGGAGATTTTGGGTCAAGAAGAGGTCATAGTCGCTATGCCTTTCTCGAGTCCTAGGGACTGATTAATGTAGTTTTGTGGTTATTCCAAACATGAGGCTTTTCTCATTACCCATGATGGGTTTCTTGATATGGCACATAGAATTCTCTCTTAGAGACTTCTCTTTTCTGCTTCAGCACCGATATGCTATTTGTATCTGTCTTTTGGCTCGTTTCCTCTTGGGACCCTTGGACGGGCGGGCTAGCTCTTCCTTGGAAGATGTGGCTCATCAGATCTATAAGGGCCGGGACCCTGTCCTGTTAGTCCTTGTTAAGATGCTCCTTCGGCTTGATGTAGTCTATACTGAAGGTCGCCCTTACTTCGCTAGTAGCGCTCTTTTACTGCAGGTAGTCTCTCAACTCTCCTTTTTCTGTATTCCTTGAGTTTTTCCACTCATCTCTCCTTTTTTATGTTTTCTCTCTATTTTCCCCTCATCTCTCTCATTTCTTTGTTACTTTCTATTTTCCCCCCAACTCTCCTTTTTCTTTGTTTCTCTCAAATTTGGCTGATAGAGAAAGTAAATCTGTTGGATAAGCCTGTGTCTGACCGTTACAGCGTGAAATTCTTCACTCGTCGTTAGGTTTATCACTTGTGCTCTACCGAGGTTGCTTGGAAGGATTACTTGAGTTCTCTGACCAGAGAGGACATCTCCTAGCTATTCTCCTGGCTTAAGATATCTTCTATGACTACTGCTACTGTGGGTCACTCAAGGGTCCTGTTGGTTGTCTTAAAGATGACCACTTTTTATCAACCTTATCGCATTCTTCGTTAGTTAGGTCATACTCAGATCTACTCTGAGATTGCTGTGAGTCATTTGTATAGTTCTCCGCATCAGGCCCCTTTTTTGGATCAGTACCAGCGGACTTGGTCTTCTCGATAAAGGATACTGATTTGCAGGGATTTTGATAGCTAGTTATCTGAGAGTTACAAGGCTTGGCTGCAAGTGGAGATAGAGCGCATTGTAGTTCAAGGAGGAGATGCAAAGAGAAGGAGGACTTGATTTTATTTGTTGTGTCCCAATATCTTGCTTGTTTTCTCTCTTAGTTTCTTTAGACGAGGACTTGTGAGCCTCTCTTACTTTTGAAAACTGTATTGGTAAAACTTATTAATGAAAGTTTCTCCACTTTTGGTTTATGGTGTCCTTTAAAACTGTTCTTTAGATTTTCTTTCTTGCAATATAACAATTTTATTAGAAAAACTTAAAATAAGTTTTTACGTTGATCCTACTACTTGAAACATAGTTGCAAAGGGAGAATTTCAAATGAAGGTTTGGGTCAAACTTCTGATAGAAGCTGCCTACGTATCCTGAAGAGAGGGAAATTAGGTCGTAATGTAGTTCGAGGCTCGAGTTACACTCGAGTATTGACGCTTTCCTTTTGCAGGCTCCCCTTCAGGGGTAGAAATTTTTGAGCTAGTATGAGTTGATGGGTGTAGAAAAAATAATTTTGCCCAATCCATAAGGATGGTAGTGTCTCCTGATATCAAGGTTTTGATGAGATATGGTCTGGCCAAATTGGGTTTGAACTTGCCCTTGGGTCAAAGATTGGAGCTCTGATCTCTTTGAGGACTAAGTCACCTTCTGTTAAGTTCTGATACTTAACCTCCTTGTTAAATGCCCGAGCTATCCTTCTCTGATATCCTTGAACATGAAACAGGGCTCTAAGCCTCTTTTCATCAAACAGGAGTAACTCTTCGAATCTGTCTGTTTGCCATTCTGACTCGGGAATATTACTTTCAGCTATTATTCTTAGGGATGGGATCTCCAATTCTATAGGTAGAACTGCTTCTATTCCGTAGACCGAATCATAGGGTGTTGCTCAAGTAGAAGTTCTAATCGATGTTCGGTATCCCCAAAGCACAAATGGTAACTTTTTTGGCCAATCCTTGCTTCCCTCTATCATTTTTTGTAGGATCTTCTTCACATTCTTATTTGCGACTTCTACAGCTCCATTGGTTTGTGGTCTATATGGTGAAGACTTATGGTTAACGATCTGGTATTCTTCCAAGAGTTCTAGAATTTCACCTTGAAAGTGGGAACCATTATCGAAAATTATCTCATGTGGAATTCCATATCGACAGATGAGATTTTCCTTGATGAATCTTGCTACTTAGGAGGCCTTCAGGATTGAGTAAAAGATAACTTCAACCCAATTCGTGAAGTAATCAATTGCTATGAGAATAAACTCGTGTCCGTTCTATGCCTCGGGTGTAACCTTCCCTATCACGTCGATTCCTCAAATCGAGAATGGCCGAGGCGAGGTCATGTTATAAAGTTGAGACGATGGTACATGCATGAGATTTGCGTAGATTTGGCATTTTTGGTATCTTCGGATGAACTAGTGGCAGCCCATTTCCCCATGTCATCCAAACATACCCTTGGCGCAGGATCTTCTTTGCCAACATCATCCCACTGATGTGAGGTCCATAAACTCCTCTATAAATCACTCTCATCAACTCGCGTCCCTCTTCTATGTCGACACATAGCTTATTGGCTCTCAAATATCCCCCTTTGTATAGTTTTCCTCCACATATTACAAGCTGTGCGGCGAGTCTTCTAATAGCTTTCTAATCCTTTTTATTAGCTTAGTTAGGATATTCTCTCTTCTCAATGAAATTCCAAATGTTGTGATACCATGGTAACCCATCATTGGCTTCTTGGGTAACGACGATGCTCCTGATTGCAAGTGTATCCCTCTGTTGAATCTCTAAAGGCCTCATCCTTACCCCGGGTGGTATGTCTATCATTGACGCTAGAGTGGATAAAGCTTCGGTGAACTTGTTCGGTAGTCTCAAAACATGGGTGAACACCACGCTTTCAAAGTAGGAAATCATTATTTCAAGCTCTCGATGGTACTGAACCAACCTTTCTTCTTTAACTTTCCATTCTCCCTTTGCCTAGGATACAACCAAAGCTAAGTCTCCTATAATCTCCAACTTTCTTGCCCCTAGTTCCAAGGCTGCTTCCAACCTAGCTAAGCAAGCTTCGTACTCGGCCTGATTGCTAGTGACCTCAAAACTCAACTTAAAAGCCAAAGGGATATGGGTGTCATCGGGGGTGATGAGGAGTATCCTTTTCCCGTACCCGTATTGGTTTGAGGCTCCATCGAAATAGAGGGTCTAAAGATCCTTCTCAATCTTCAACACTTACTCATCGCGAAACTAAAACTCGAGCTCTTCTTCTCCATTGATAGGGTGGTTGGCCAAAAATTCTGCAATATCTCTCCCTTTAACTAACTTCCCTATGATATACTGTAGGTCGAATTCAGTCAGCATGAGCAACCAACAAGCTAATTTTCCTGTTAGTGATGGTTTCTCAAATAGGTATTTGAGCAGGTCCATCCTTTAGATTAGAACAACTCGGTATGCTAGCATGTAATAGCGTAACTTTCTAGATGCCTAGACTAGCACCCAACAAGTCTTCTCTAAAGGCGTATACCATCGTTTGAAATCGGTCATCTTCTTACTCAAGTAATAGAAAGCTCTTTCTGCCTTGGCTTCGTCTTCCTGTGTAAGCATACACCCCATTACTGAATCAGTCACTGATAGGTATAGTATTAGAGGATTGTCGGGTTCTGGTGGTGACAAAATTGGAGGATTTTGTAATGTCCCGTCCTCTGGGCACGTCGGGACATACATAAATATAAATATAGGGATATACTAGTCATATATTCGTATTTATATACGTTAGTTATTACATCACAAATAAGTTCTGAACCATTCAAAATTACATAAGTATTACATTTTCTGCAAGAAATTTCAAAAATTACGCTAAGCACGGGAAAAACTGAATATAAGAACAAAAGCAGAGATCTTGACTCCTCAGAATGCATCAGCGGGATCCATGTGATCTTGGAACTCGCCCTATTCTTCTAACTCTTCTTTTCCCTCGGGAATGACTTCCTCCAAGAACTCCTCCTCACGTGTGGCATGAATGCCATGAGCCAAAGCCCAGAAGCAAAACACTCTAACCTTCTAACTAATCTCACAGCACAAAATTCACCACAACACATACCATATAACACCCAGTACAGTTTATAGTCAAGGAGACAGACCAATTTATGACAAGATAGTAGATAAGTTAATAAACTCGCGCGTATAAAATGCAGATGCCCAACCCAATATGCACCCAGATTATAACAGGAATTCCACGCCGGGAATCACCAGAGTAGACTTTCACAGGTATTTGATCACCAAAGCCATCATTGTGCCTCATTGCGAATAGTAAATGCGTCACAACTGTTTTACTCAATGGAAATGGCGTGGAGTCCGCACCACTTTAGGACTTATTGTCACTGCCCGTAGGGAATCATTATCATTGCTTTAGGGCTTATTGTCATTGTCTCAGGGACTTATTGTTACTGCCCTCATATATCAAGCGGTTTATCTCACCTTAAGACTCGTGATGCCTTCGCCGGTGTCAAACCAAAAGTTCAAGCTATCAAAATCAGAATGCTAGCGACAAACCCATGGTGCCCAACAATATCCGTAAACCATTTCAAACACCGGGGATGCACCCAGCGTGCATAAACAAATCTGTAACACCAGGGATGCACCCAGGGTGTACAAGGGGAATACATACCAAAATATTTTTAAAAAATGACAACTAGGGACTCTCTATACTTAGGATCATGAAAGACAAGTCAACATAACCCATCCCGATTATAAATCAACGAATCAAATTTTGAGTGGCACCATTACGTTCCCGTACGTTAGGTTCCCGTACATCAGCGTTCCTAATCACTACGCCGTATAGCGGCAGCTCGGCTCAAGATGTGATATGGCTCAGGACGTAACACGACTCAGGATATACATGGCCCAAAGTTAACATATCCAATACAATCATCCGAATGGTACCATTATGTTCTCATACGTTAGGTTCCCATACATCAGCGTTCCCGATCACTACGGCGTATAGTGGCAGTTCGGATCAAGACATGATATAGCTCAGGACGTAACACAGCTCAGGACATACATGGCCCAAAGTTATTCATACTCGACACAACAATCTGAATGGTACCATTATGTTCTCGTGCGTTAGGTTCCTGTACATCAGCGTTCCTGATCACTGCGGCGTATAGCAGCAGTTCAGCTCAAGACGTGATATGGCTCAGGACGTAACACGGCCTAGGACGCATATGGCCCATTGTCAGCACCGCCATCAACCAGGATTCACTAACCAAGATATAAAACCATGCCTTCCCCCACATCAACCATATCAAGATATAACTTAAAAACATATAAGGGGGTAACCAACAAGATGTCTTTAGTGCCACAATCACAATGCTCATGGTATAACAACTTATATTCTGAAGCACAACTAACAATGGCATGCGTTCTAATCATCATATATTTACAAATAAACATTAATCAACTAATCATCATACAAAACTTAGGTCTCACAGCAAAGGATACTCAAATCACACATAGCATTCATAAGTCCAAATTTGAGTATTAAATTAAAAGGATCGGAAGTGTTTTGGGGCATCTAGACTTAGAATCAAACTATGAATTTTGAACACCATTTAGATAAAAGTATTTTCTATAACTCTTATGTTTAACATCAAGGCCAAAACCTACGGCAAAAGGGTGAACAAAACATCTAAAGTAAAAATGGTTCAACACTTTTCTCAAGATTTTACCAAAAATATGCTTCTGTTGGTCTCTGTTTTGGGGTATCAAATCAAATCAAAATGAGTCCATTCTTTAGTATGTTCTAGTTAAACAATTCCCCTAAAGGTTTTATGTTTAGAGCTAAGGGTAGTTGTTTGGAACAAGTTAGACGTTTTGGCCATTGTGGAAAATAGGTTATGTCAGCCGCCAAAACTCAGCAGAGACGGTTTTGGACAGAGGGGTTGAAATGGTTTTGGGGGATCATCCTAAGGCTTTAAGGTCTGATTGTTGGAAAAAAAGTACTTCAATATGTTAGCTACAATGTTCATGTAGACCACTTTTGGAATAGATCACTAAAAATAGGAGTTTTAGGCTATATAACAATATGTGACAGAAGTGTCTCTTGAGGGATAAAACTCAATAGAGACTTTTAAAGGGGTTTTTACCTATCAAAACTCAATTTTTTGTGCTCATATTTGGTGGGTTGATATATATACATTCTATCTACAACTTGCATGTTTTGACCAAAGTTCAGATCTAATTTTAAACTAGGGTTTCCAAGTCAGTAGTGTTGATTGGTCAAAAAATGACACACTTTGGTAAAATTGCAATATCTTGAGTTCTACTTATGTAAATGAGTTGAAACCAACTTCGGATGAAAGATAACACAAAGAGATAAATTGGTACATAAATAACATGCTTAGATCAATTTTCTACATTGAGTTATGGCATTCCAAAGTTTAGGGCAAAAACATCAAGGTTCTCAAAAATTAAGCCTCTTAGGGTTCAAGTCTTCTACTTATGTCATGTCAAGTTTTTGTTCCATTTGTTTGCATGCTTGTATTTTAGACATTAATATCAAGGGTCCAGCATAGTTAAAAGTCATCAAACTCAAAGATAACAACATAAAATAACATCTCATATCACCTATAAACATAGCAGCCCCAAATTTCAAACTACGACGCCTTTTCGGTTTGATTTCAGTTCTCGATTTTTAGAGTGTTTAAAGGGATGTGTTGGGGGATATTTTGAGAGATATTAGACATAAAGTTTAGTGATTTTACTTACTTTTTTGAGAGATCAAAGGAGGGTGGAGGATGGATTTGGACTTAATTTTCGAAAATCTCATTGATTCCTTCCTTCTTCTACCTTTTTCTCCCTCAAACTCACCTTATCAAAGACATTTTTTCTCCTTTTTAATTAAAGAGACTTGAGTTGATTTGAATTGATTCAACTTTTGAGGGCTAAAATTAAGACACGGGGAAGATAAATATAGCTAGGGGTCAGTTTGGGGGACAAAAATCTGATCCCCCATCAATCAAGGGATTTTTCTCAATTTTTGTGCCCCTATTGTGCAAGAAAATGTATTAAAAGTTAATTTAATGTATCTTTTTGGTGTCTTTTTTTACTGAGACCTATTATTTTAGTATGTTTATGATAATTATAGTATTCCCATGTATTTTCATAGTTTTCATAGAAATTAATTAAATAGATATAGTCTTTTAAGTCAAATTAAGCTATTTTGGCAATATGTGACTTTTTGACTTATTTTATTGTGTATGAACTTCAATAATAATTTGTTTATTTTTTTTACCTATAACACTATATTATTATGTATATTACTTGTTCAACAAGTATTGAATCATCATAATACTTAATTTAAAATATTTCTCATCATTTTAAGCTAAAAAGAAAGCAAAAAGTCACTTTTTGGCACTCTTCCCAAGGATGTCGGCCATTAAGGGGTATTTTTTTCATTTTTAGTGTTATTTTTTCTTTTTCTACTTAAGTGTACTAAAATCCTTGATTTAGGGTATCCATGTGTCAAAATGTGAATTTTTAAGACTTTTTGCTGTATTGAGGGCAAAACGGACATTTTATCCTATTAATGAGGATTTTTGATTTCTAATTCATTATTTCATGATATTTACTTCATCTAGAATGTTGGAAGACTCTCCGGGTGCTAAGGTTTTGTTACCTGAGTTTTGGACTTTTTTAGGATTTCTAGCTCGAACTCAGTGTTTTCGATTCGAGTTAGGGTTTCGAACTTCTTTCGTGTTCTATGGCCTTGTGGGCTATTCGTCACTAATGCTTAGGGTTTGAGCTGGGTCTTTACATGGGTCATTATCAACCGGGTTGTTACAACTAGGGTTCGAACCGGTCGTTATAGATTTTGCAGATTGTTTTGTATGGCATTGAAGGCGTCTTGACATTATTGATCCCACTAAAACTTGTTTCCTTTCTTAAAAAGCAGAATAGAGGTTCATAGGTAGTGGTCAGTTTGGCAATAAATCAGTCAATGAACTAAATGTTTTCTAAGAAACTCTTTACGTCTTTCTCAGTTCTTGGAGAGGGAATTTTGAGGATAACTTTGATCTTTGATGGGTCTACCTCTATACCTCGCCATGTGGTCATAATTCCGAGCATCTTTTTTGTTGTAACTTTGAAGGCACACTTCTGTGGGTTCAAGCGCATTTTGTAATTTCTAATCCACTTGAAGAATTTTTTTAGTGCGACGGCATGCCCTTTTTGGGTTTTGAATTTCATAATCATGTCATCCACATATATCTCGACTTCCCTACCTATGTATCATGTCGTGCAATAACGTAGTTACAGCCCTTTGGTAGGTTGCTCCCACGTTTTTCAATTCGAATAGCATAATCCTGTAACAATAGGTTCCCCAAGTTGTTATGGAGGTAATCTTCTCTCGGTCTTCCAGCGCCATCAGAATTTGATTGTACCCTGAGAATCCATCCATGAAAGACAATAGCGCATTCTTGGAGGTATTGTCTACCAATACGTTTATGTGGAGGAGATGGAAGTTGTCCTTAAGACAAGCCCTGTTGAGATCCCTGAAGTCGACACATACTCAGATCTTTCCATCTTTCTTTTGTACCGGGACGATGTTGGCAACCCACTTTGGGTACTCTCTAACCATGAGAAATTTGGCATCTATCTGCTTGGTAACCTCCTCAATGATCTTGAGTGCCTAATCTGGCCTGATCCTTCTGAGTTTTTGCTTGACGGGTTTTACATCGGGGAAAAGAAGGATTTGGTGCTGTACAATATCAGGGTCTATGCTGGGCATATCTTCGTAGGACCATGCAAAAATATCTTAAAGTTCTTTTAATAAAAAGATTAATTATTCACGTTCCTCTAAAGAAGCGTAGAACTAACCTGAACCATTTGTGGATCTTTTTCATCATTAAGATTTATTAAAATAGTTTCTTCAATCACAGGTTTAGCTCGCATTTCTTCTTCCTTTTCGATCAAAAGTTTTAATTATTGGGGGATATCCTCCTCAAATTCATTAAAATCTTTAGATTCAAGACAACATATTTGAGACACAGCAAAGTAAACCAAATCCGATTTCATTTCATTAATATCAAGAGGGGTTACAACCTGAGACTCAAGACAAAAGGGGCTCGAGATGCTAGCAGACTCATTCCCGGCATACTCGTTGTTACAAACATTGTTCACAAACTCGGTGAAAATAAGTTTAACAGACTCATACTCTAACCCACTTGTTACATCATGCATAAGAAAAGACTCAAAAAATGGACTATTTTTCATTTTAGCAACATCCATGGTAAGTGTGGTGTAGTCCGCAAGCGCACCAGTTTCCATCATCAGCATGTCCTTGTCTTCATCTTGCCTATACGCACTTGGGTCATCTCTTCATCGAAGAAAGAACTCAGATGTCCTTCCTCGCAATGAGCCAGCAGTCGGTCGGTACTTTCTTAGTGAATCCCATTTGCCATATTTATGCTTCTTCCTCACCATTGGATAACTGATGGCCGAAAAAGATCTCCAACCCCAGCAATTTTTGTTTATTTTTCTCCCGTAGCCCTAGTTCGGGAAATCCACAATAGAAGAAATCATCTCCTTCCTTTACAAAGCAACCATTCAACGTCGGCCCTTATTTTCCTATCTCTGCTTCTTCCATCTCTGACCCGTACTCTAGTCCATGCCCATGGCGATTGTGATACACGTCGAATTGTTCTGAGATCCCTTGTATGTGCTTGCCTTGTCTTATCCTTAGAAAATAGGACATCGCCTTCATCATTGCTACAACCTTTGGGTTCACATAGTTTCCTTCTTCGTTCATCAGAACTTAGATGGCTTTAGTCTCATCAAAGTTGAACCCATTTAGAAGGAGGTCTTCTTCCCCATGCTGAATCTCGAGTAGCAGGGTAGTGTCACTGATCGGGGTCGGCAAGCCAGATTCACCTAGAATAGTGACAGTCACTCCTTCCTTGATTAACTTCATCTTTTTGGTGCAAAGTCAACGAAACTGCTCTAACTGTAGGATCATATAGCAATGGTCTTCCCAACAAAAGATTAAATGAGGCTAGCACATCGAGAACCTGGAATTCCACCGCACTTTCTAATACCCCTGCTATCACAGCGAAGGTCACTAATCCTAACATGTCTCTTCTTGTGTTGTCGTATGCACGTACTCTTTGTGCACTCGATTTGAAGTCTTACATCTTTAGTCCCAAACAGTAAGTAGTTTATAGTGGGCATATGTTAAGAGATGAACTGTTGTCAACCAAGATGACCGGCATTCATTTTCCTAAACGCTGGATGGTTAAGTTCATCGATTTGTTGTGAGATAGTTCCTCGGTCATAAAGTCTATCACTAATGGTGATAACAGTGGTCTGCTTCTCGAGCATTAGCATTCTGACCAACTGATCAGGAGATACGTCAATCGGGATGTCCACACTATTCAAAGCTGTCAAGACAGCCTATCGGTGTTTATGGGACGCCACAAAAAACTCCAAATACTCACATTGGCTTGTGTCTTCTTAAGTTGCTTTAAGACTACGCCATCTTCTTCATTAATCTGCTTTTTTGTTTGCTTCATTGGCTCTTCCACGCCCCTACTTGGTTGCCCATTCTCCAGCTGTGCAGGCTTAAAATGCCTCATACGCCTTGTCAAATGCTCTATTTTTTCTTCAGGTTCTCATAGTCCTTCAAACTGATCAACCACTTCTCAAATCTCGACCACCAAATACCCTTTATCTCGGAAGGGCCCAGAAATCATCTGCGCTAGCTTTCTCTCCATTATCTCCTTCATCTCTCCAAAAATCTTCCTCAATTCCCAATACATTTTATGAAAACTAATTAGACTCTTCATCGATATTGGCCTCTAGTTCAAAGAGTTGTGGCACTGCTACCTCGTCAAACGGGTCTTCATAATCATATAGTGAGGAGGGCCCTAGGGCTCTCACGGGCCTCTATGGTCGCATGGTTCTTCGATAATCGGGTGTCATTCCAGCACATCCTCTCCTTCACCATATTCCATGTCCATGAATTCTTGCTCTATCTCTTCTAACTCCCACATGTCGTTCTCTTCTTAGTACTCCAGTTCGAGAGAACATAAGATCAGTCCCTCGGGTAGAGGTGTTCTCGATTTTGGCTCATGAAGAGGAACGATGTATACAGAATGGTGAAATACAGAACTCGCAGCTCCCAATAAATTCACTTGGGGTGAATTCTCCACTTTCTCTTTTTCTCTATTTCGATTTCCTCATCGACTGGTGGATCTTCTTCCTACTTACTCTTGTTATCAACCTCCTTCCCCTTTGAGGATTCTCCTATTTCTAATATTGTTTTCCCTATCTCTTCTGTTCTAAAACTCGGGTTAGCTTCCCTATACCAAGCTGCCCCTTGGTGCCCAGCCGTATCGTCACTTGGGACAGTCGGGACATGCCATTTGATGTCGATTCTTGCTTCCTCCAAATCATCTAATGCCTCAAGACAGGCTAGTTCCTTCCAGAGCCGTCTGATTTCTTCATCTTCGTCATAACTACCATCGATAGGGAGAGGAGCTTTCTCCTCATGGACGATAAAGATTGAGAAATTATCAAAATCATCGTCTATTAGATCCTGAATAAGGTCGTTAAGAAGCAGCACCTCTAGACCGAATGACAGAATTGTAATTGACATTGATTTTGTTGTGGAGACTATGAATTTCGTGGGATCAAATCCTTTCGATTCTCTTTCAACGGCATTCATATTTTGCTAGTTTGCATGATTTGCTAGAGGGTTGATGGTAACATTCAGTTTTTGAACGGCAGTCGGTTGAGGAATTACCTTGTTGTCTATCAAGTTTTGAATCTCATGCCGGAACCTCATGCAATTGTTGGTTAAATGACTATGCCCCTGGTGGAAGGCACGGTACTAGGTAGGATTATATCAGGGCAGTAAAGGGTTTGGAGGCGGAGTCGGCTTCAAAGGCTTTAGGAGACCCCTTTTAATCAGACGGCTCAAGAACGACATTAAAGGCACAGTGAGTTAGGTGAAAGTTCTCTAATGGTTTCAGGGTTGATTTTGGGTAACTAGCTGGACAGATGGGCTAGCTTGATTCGGGTTGGAATTCAGCAGGTTCACTTCAAAGCTTTGGTTCATGGAATTGGTGGCATTTTTGGATTACTGGCATACTACTTTTGAACCGTTCTTTGACTCGGTTCTCCCTTCTCAATATCCCACGATTGTAGTGCATCTTCTATCTGTATTCTGACATCAAAAACATGTTCAAATGTCAACAGTGGCTGTGTTATCAGATATTTGCAAAACTGTAGTGACAAATTCTTCACCACCATTCTCACTTGTTCCTTTGCTGCCTTAGCCTCCTACCTATTGGTTTGTCATTTTCACTGCCTTAGCCCTTCATCGGGTTAGAAACTTAACGAAAGATTATTTACCCTCCTACCGGGTGGTCTCAAGTTCTCGAGTGGTGACATCGAGCTAGATGTTATGGTTATACTATTGACAAATGTAGTAGGAATGTCCTCATATGTTCTTGTCTTTGCAGCGTCTAAAGATAGAAACCATTTCTGAGCGGCTCCTGAAAAAAAAATTGTTGAAAAAACTGAGCTTTCAACTGGTCACTGATACCCATCGGGGACAGAGTTTCCACGTACATCCTCAGATGGATCCTTGGGTCCCCATTCCCATCAAACTTCTCCATAGCAGGCATTTTGAACTTCTCAGGCAACTTAGCATCGGGGAACAAGCAGAGTCCCTCGACATCTAACATATAATCCTCGATTCCTCAGGCTTTTCTCAAAATCTTCTCTAACTTGTCAACCTTATCAGACAAGATTGATTCCTTTGTGGGTAGGATTTTTGGGATTTTTGGCCAAACGGGTTGTACAGCTACTGGTTGGGCTTCCTCAGGTCCAACATTATCGTTCTAGAATTATCTCTTATACCATCCCATTCAAAACAACCACATTAGGGTCTGCAAAGCTTGGATCTGAGCCTAACATTGAGTCTGGATCCTAGCCTAATTGGTTATAATAGTGCTGACACCCTCAACAGTCCATTATAATTTTAGAATTGCTCTCATCATATCTGCCACGGTCAAATCCGGGTCTACCATCGATAATCTCAATTGATTCGCAGATCTGAGTCTTCTACTCAGAGATCGGGCCCAAGTGCATATAGATTGTTCTCTACTCATAGCTATTATCTCGAGTCTCTAAACTGAAAGGGCTCACGTAAACTAGAAGACTCATTAGCCCAGCCTAAACTCAAAACAATTCACTCTCAATGATGGATCGAGAGGATGAAAACTAATCCTAAACGAGATGTTAACTAAACAAACAAAATCATCCATAAAAAGAAAAATTACATAACTCTAGGAGATTCATTGATCCTAAAAGAAGGTGTTCTAAGAAATTATATGCACGTAAAAAGGCTAGTAGGTCTTCATTCAGTGTACCTTCTGAATAAAGTTAAGAATATACTTTCTAATGCCAGGAATGGTGTAAGGCATGGTTAAACGGTATGCAATAAATCGTTTTTCCACATCTATAGCAGTATGTGGCCAGAAAGCTTGCTGGCTTCCCCAACATAGCCCCAAGATAGTAAACTGATCGAGGTATCGGGTAGGTGGCACGGGGGTTTGAGAATCAAGCACACAAATATGTAAATACAAATGCGAATACCAATGAAAAGTTTACAACAAGAGCCATGAACATTTCAAGTTAAGCCCTCTTATAATTTTATTAAAAAACTAGTCCCCAACAGAGTCGCTGGAAAAAACTGCAGGTGTTTTTGTTCTCGTGGGATGCACTGAATATCTGTTGTTTTTAAAAAAATATTCTTTTCTTTTCAAAACAAGAAAACCCAAGATATCTTAGCAACGTTTTTAGAAAAATGGAGTCGTCACTTGATTTTTTTTAAAAAACAAGAAAAACAAAAAGAAAGTTGCAGGTCTTTTAAAAATGTAACTAGAGAAAAATAGAGTTCATGGGCTAAAGTACGAAAAAGAAAGGTGTTATGCACCCTTTTTTCCTAATCGTGAGGTTGGCCTCTACATTGTTAATGTTAATTCTTGTTGTAAACTTTTTAGAGGTAACATATACAGAACAGAAGGTTAAATAGAGTTTAAACAAAAGTAAGCAAGGAAACAAAATCTTAACTATGATTCCTAGGATCATACAACTTGGTTGTTATTTCTAGATATACCACACGTATCATTTGAGTAAAAAAAAGCAAAAAACATGCGAATAAAACTGAGACGTACAAATAAAGGTCTAAGGGTCATGCAACAATGTTTCTGCCCCTAATATTCTATGAACAGGATGTACAAAATAAATAGAAGAGACTTAAACATCATATTTAAGCTACTGGACATGCAGAAAACTCTCGCCCGTAACAATAAATGTTGTGGCCGTGACAAAAATGATTAGAAAATATGTGGTCGTGACAAATATAAGGTTACTGCGAAGAACAAAATGAGAAAGCTCACGGCCGTGACAAATGAAAGTCGCGGCCATGGTTTTTAAGAGTATAAAATGGATATATACATTGCACAAGGCTTAAAATAGGCTCAAATGAATAGGATGGATAGGAAAGAGACCATAACCTATTAGTTCTAGATTAGATCCACCATTCTTCATTCCCTATACAAGCAAGAACTCTAAATAGAATACACGAAATATCAAAATGAACAACAGAATACTTAAAACACATTTTCATATCACTAGTCTCACAAAACCTCATAGCTGTAACAAAAGGATATGGCGGCCATGACAAAAATGAAGAAAAAGATATGGCCATCATGTTTGTAGATCTACAAAATAGAGAGAAATGGGACATACAGAATGGACACCATGACCCATTTATTTTAGGCCAAATCTGCCATCTATTTCCCATCAAGAACATAGACTATGATACAAAATATGCAAAACAGAATAAAGAGAAGAAAGACCTTAAAGATAAAGGGATGAAAAAAAGTTTTTAAAACGGTTTTCATGCTTTTAACCTTACAAGAACATCACGACCATGGCAACATAATATTGCGGCTGTGCGAAACAAAGGCAGAAAAAGTGCCGGCTAAGCGCACAAAGCTCACGACCATTACTATAGGTTTAACAAAACACCCGACCGTGACATTGAAAGGTCACGACCATCATGTTTTCATAACCATGAAACATACAGATAGAAAGGTGTACAGAATGGAGACCATGACCCATTTGGTCTAGGCCAGATTTGTCATTCATTGCCCAATAGGAAGATAAATTGAGGTATAGAAAAGAGAATATGCTAAACAGAGTAACAAAAGGAGATAAAACCTTGAAATAAACAAATATCAGAGAGTTTTCATATTTTTAGTCTTGGAACAAATGTCACTACCAAAACAATATGATGTTGCGATCGTGAGTAAATAAGGCACAAATATACCGGCCCTTATATAGTAACTGCATGTTTAACAAAACATATGGACGTGATATGAGAAGGTTGCAGTCGTCATGTTCTACAACCTCAGAAAGCTTTTGAAGTACTCAGTGTGCTTGTGAGCATTGAAACGAAATAAAAACGACTATAAATGTATGAAACAGAGAGCTACGAATACACTGTTAGTAATGAAAAACTTGAATGAACAATGCTTAGATCAAAATAAATGATAAATAAGCAATAAAAATAATGGAAACCTTATCCACAACACACTCGGGAAAAGAAAATGAGGGTTTAAGAAGAGTCATGGTTCCCAAGGTTACCTCGTGTGAATATCCACCTCAAATGGCCCTTCGAGGGTAAGAATATGATATCTCCAAGCCAATACGAGCTCTACGAACTCCTTCAATATAAACAAGAACATGAACGAGGCTCGAAAAGTGTGGAATAGATGGGAGAATATCGGGTGGGGGTATATTTGGGCAGAGCTAGGGCTTCTAGGTTTCTCTTTCTCTTCTTATGCTTGGAAACGTCGCCTATTTATAGGTAAGGTGAGCAATACAGAATCCTTTTGGGATGCTGCCACCTGTCCAAAAAGGGATAATAGTGATGGCTGCTACCTTTTTACTTTTTCACTATGACGGCTGCCAGCTTTATGATAGTGAAAAGGACAACCACGACTTTTCATAGTCGCAGCCTAGAAAAACAAGTGGTGGACGTGACGAAGAAAGACATGGCTTGGTCTAGGGTTTGCAGAAAGGATATGACTGTGTCATAAATGTCACGACCTAAAGGTTTTTAGGGTTTTCCTTATATTTTGAGCTATATTCATGATTTTTTTTGCTTAGGAGTATCTTTGAGCATGATTCTCATACTTTTACCATTGGAGCACATTCGAGATGGGTGCCTAAGATTTGACTTGGTCAGATTGGGGTGTCTACAGTGTGTAGAGTTTGACTTACACACAAAAGACCAAATTATCAGTTCTTGCAAAATATAAATTTTCAATTTACGATTTAAATAGAATTGGACACACCATCGATGTAGCTGTAGCATAGAGTTTTAGCAGACCTATTTTGGTTATGGGGAACAGATAATAGCATCGCCTATTGTTCGACTCGCTGTACTAGCGCACTTTGTGTGTATTGAATATGACCACATTAGGATAATTAATTTTATACTTACTATATAAATTAATTTATACCCCAAGGTTATTATGAGTGCTTATACTCTCAATTTCAAAATAATTAATTATTTATCTATATTTAATATTTGTTATTTTGATTCATTAAAGAATACAATTTTTTACGGGTCTATAATCTCGGTAAGTTGGATAACGATATTAATTATATGGCGAATATTAATTATTGAAAAAATTCACGTTCCAAAATATTAGAATTGACAATACCCCCTTACGAAAGTTTATAAATTTTGACAAAATCAAACCCTGCAGGTAGATTTAATTATCTGGCAGTCAAATAAGTTAAGCGGAAGGTCTTTAGAAATTTATTTAATAAATCGATTAAATTTAATTGTCAGTAATTTAAATTAATCGGCGAGTATCAGGAATTTTAACATGTGGAGAATAAATAATCATTTAATAACAGGAGCTTGAATATTCGGTTTTGAGAATATGGCTGAGAGTGCAATTATAATTCTTTAGTGGAATGAATTATAATTAATATATTTATGAAATTACTTCTCGGTTGAGGTGAATTTTTATAATTACATTAGGAGCCCAAGTCATATTTACTCTACAGGTTCCTACTATAACCCTATA
>JAOTRH010000026.1:3930785-3952998 GCA_034768845.1 Heliamphora exappendiculata | reverse complement strand
CCCCTCTTTATTTCTTTCCACACCCGCTAAATACAAAGAGAAATAAAGGAGGTGTATTTGAAATCACCTGAAGAACTGTGGTCATATGAGATCATGAGGGTAATGACCCTGTTTGCCTCTAGGTTTTGAATGCCCATGGGATATGAAAACTAGATCTCTTCAGTATCCATTACGCACTATCCTTACCAT
Source organism: Heliamphora exappendiculata (assembly GCA_034768845.1). Lineage (NCBI taxonomy): Eukaryota > Viridiplantae > Streptophyta > Magnoliopsida > Ericales > Sarraceniaceae > Heliamphora > Heliamphora exappendiculata. The sequence goes on along the minus strand of JAOTRH010000026.1, from coordinate 3,952,809 downwards.
CCATCTTTACTAGCTAATTCCTTGTTTTCGTTTTTCATTTGGGAGTGTCATTAAATCATTGAATGTTATAAGCATTTAGAGTTGAAAACAATTAAAACCTTGTCCCATTAAAATTTTTAATAGCTTAACCACTAAAAGGTGCAAAGTTTGTTTTGCTTAGTCCTATCACAATAATATTCATCTGAGTGAGTGATGAGAGTGCAAAGCAAAGTGGGAAGCTAGGTCTTAGATAATGATTATTCTCAAATAACCCAGAGTGAAGTAAACAGGGCACACTCAAGAAGTTAAAAAAAAAAATGTACTGAAAATGGATAAGAAAGACTAAGAGTTGTGTTATGGAAATTTACTGTAAACATTCAACTTTTTAAAAAGATACATGTGATGCATTTAAAAAGGCATGGGAAACTTATTAGGAGCTTACCAAATGGCCTTTGGGCCAATGGTACGGTGTTACCCTCCTAAATGGGATGTGGGAAGTTCAAACCTTGGTAAGTTCAATGTGTGAGAGTAGGTGCATATGTATTTGTTGATAATAAAAAATAAAAAAAAAAACTTATTTGGAACTTGTAAGTTGGAACCGGTTATGTTACATAATTGCTACTGTGATTTCAACTAAATTGTGCATTTCCTGATAATAAGAAGCATGATTCTCAACAATAGGAAATTCAAAGTGAATATGAGAAATAATCAAAGATTAGTAGAAAATATTTACGACCTTTGGGAATGATGCATGTTCAATAACCATACTGCAAAAATTGAGGCTCTCTTGTTAGCTCTTTTCAGTCTCTTCCTAGGCACCTCCAACAACCTACTGTGGTAATTAACCTAATGCACATTACTTGGAGCTATTTATTTTCCCTTTTTATTTTGATTGCATGTTGTGCTTGGTATTTGTGTTTCCAACACGGTGGACTTGTTTGCTAGTGACTTTTTCAGCTAACTTATATGTGATATGACTTGATCTATATGTACTCATTTGCGCAACAATCAAAGTGATGGTGTAATAGAAGTTGCTCCCGCCATTCCCAATGTTTTGGTCATCTTTGGAATCTGAACACTTTAATGAGATAAACAGTTAATGCATTCATGTTCAAGTGAGAAGTGAAGTATCCAAAACATTAAGGAAGTTTACTTGTTGGTTCCAGCTTTCTCCATCTCTCCTAAAACCAATTGGTGTTAGGGAGGGCTTCAACTTTTATGCTTAAACTTGTGACTGTGGCAGTCAATCCACTGTCAGCAGTTAGTCCACAGAGCTAACTAGGGCGGATTGCTTGGCCCTATAACCTAAGATTACTAAAGGATAATTGCAGAAACACTCCTCTTAAAGAATGGTTAGAGAAGTTACACAGTTTTTAACAATTAAGTAATTGACTTTTCAAAGTGGATAACTATTGGGAGACATTCCAAGTTCCAACTGAAACAAAAGCTTATATTGCAATAATTAAAAGGCTTTAAACCCCCATGATGGATTGCATAATATTTATAGAACAAAACCTAAAACCCTAACCCTAATTAATCATAATGACTAAGCTTACCTTTAGCTAAGAGACGCACCAAAATAATAACAAAATAACCTAGTATTATCTTACATATTCTCACACCAACAGCAACAAGGTAAAAAGGGTGATGAATTTGGGACTGTGGGAGTAACATTTTTCTTTCTGTCCTTTCAAATCATCTTTGAATCTGCTGATTGCTCATATTGACATGTATTTGCCTGGGTGGCTGGTGTTCAGGTTTCTGGAGGTGTTGTGGAACACGGGAAAGAAAGTAGTTTAGCAGAAAATTGTAATTTGGTGAACCGAGAAAATGCACCGCTGAGAGACATTGAAACCAAGATGGTTGCAGGTACTATGCTGGGTGGTGATGTGGAGAATGATTCTGGACATCATAGTCTTGGAAAATATTTTTGTTATGACTCACCTGTTTCTGAGGAAACTGGGGTTTGGATACCTGTCTCTGTTCCACCGATGTCAAAAACTGAACGTGAAGAATGGAATAGGGGTCTCTGTTTGGGTGGTGGCCACTTTCCTGATGGTGACGTGGACTGGAATCAGTTTGCTGGAGAAGAGAAGGAGATGACTATGTGGGATGTGGTTCTTGACATGCTACTTGTGGCCCACGGGAAAGTAAACGCTCTTGCTTCAGGTGATGTGCGTGGGTGCGCTATTTCCTGGATATCTAATAATCTTCTTGAGCAAGCTTGGAAAGAGATGGCTCAAACTCTCACGGAAGCTAATTTTGGTAACATAAAGGAAATCATCGAAGCTGAGCCACCAAAATGGTTGGCTGACAGTGCTGCTTCTGCTTGCATGCTGTGTAATGTGCGCTTCCATCCAATAATGTGCTCCAGGCACCACTGTCGATTCTGTGGAGGGATTTTCTGCAATCAGTGTTCCAGGGGAAGGAGCTTGTTACCCACGAAGTTTCGCACTGGGGACCCAAAACGAGTTTGTGATGTGTGTTGTGTGCGGCTTGAGTCAGTCCAGTCATACTTGATGGACCAAGTAAGTCGTGCTGCACAGTTGCCAACCCATGATCTGACAGATCTAAGTACATTGAGATCATGGCTGAATTTTCCATGGGGCCAGTCAATGGAATATGAAATTTATAAGGCTGCAAACACCATTCGAGGTTATAATAAGGTAACTTCAATTTTTAGGAAGCACAAATTATGATTTTACGCCATGAAGCCTTTTGTTTCAGTGACTAAATATGAAGAATTTTGAGCTTTTACAAATGTGGAGGTTGTGGTCAGCTGCTTCACCGGGTCCAATTATGTGATCGGTATAACTGCTGCCATGCTGCACTAGTTTTACCAATCTCAAGATTCTGTATACTAGCTACTTGGTTTAAATTTGTTCTTATGGCCTTCTTAGTTAGGATCCAAGTAATTATAGTTATGGAGTTTAGATCTTGTTTCTTCTTGAAATCTTGGAAATATTCTATTGCATTCAGTCATGAAAAGTGTCCAGTTTACACGTTAAATGTTTTTATGGTTCAGAACATACTAGATTACTGTTTTCAGGTAGGCTCTTTGTCACCTGAGAAGTCCATACCAGATGCTATTTTAAAGCAAGCAAAAGGTCTTGCAATTCTTACAATTGCAAAGGTTGGTGTGATGGTGACCTACAACATTGGAACAGGGCTGGTTGTTGCTCGTAGAGAAGATGGATCTTGGTCCCTGCCATCTGCTATTTCTTCCTTTGGCATTGGCTGGGGAGCTCAGGTGAAATATATTTTATATTTCTACTAAAGTTAATCAACCACAGGACATTACAGGAAAATTTTTGTTGTACTTGTATTGCTACTTGCTTTTGTTAGTCTTTGCACTCCTTTCCTAATAATTTGGCGATTAATGAGAAGATCTTCCTTGTCTCCACTAGTATTGGCTGCAAAAGCGGTCTTATATCCTATTATATCTAATTATAAACCATTTGACAACAGAACAGTGCTATGGATCCAGTTGTCTTATTAGCTAAATATAGTTGCATGTTTTAAATAAGTTTTAGCCCCTGTTTGTGATATCTAAAAAGCTTGGCTTTTAAGAGATTCAGATTTTTTTTAAAAAAAGAGGAAGAAAAAGAAGTTAGATTGTTTGGGATAAATTGTTCAGCGTAGTTTTTTTTTTTTTAATACTTTTTGTTGAAATGTCTAAAATATCCTTATTTATTGCTTTTAAGCTGTAGTGTTTGTGATACTAGCACAACTTTTTTATTTATTTTATTTTTGGGAGTGTAGTTAACTTTTTAAATTGAGGTATTATAATTATTTTACTCGAAAAAAAAGTTAGTGTTCAGAATGTGCATAGATTTTTTTTTCTTGAAAAAAGAAGTGAAAAAAATTAATGAATTTTTTAGAGATGCCAAACACTATAGCTTAACTTCCCAGAGAGAGAGCTAGGCTTGTAGGCACAACCCTTTGTTGTAAAGGCGGGTAAGTTTTCCCACCTCGCCGACAAGACACCAAAATAGAAAGCGAGTGCGTGTAGGTTGTTCTATCAAGGGATGCCATGGGACTTAGTTTTGATTTTTAACTGTGAATTACATACATTCTTTGTGTGGGTGTGGGCGTGTGTAATTGCGTTCTAGGCATTGTTTCAAACATTTCCTTTTTATTGGTTTATTTGCTTGGAATTCCACATTTGAAGTGTGGGAAACGTTGCTACATTTTTTGATCAGGAGAAGTTTCTCGTCTAAGTTATTATGGTAAATTATCTAAACTATCACCTATGGTAAATTGTCGGAAACAACATATAGTAATGGGACTATCACCTATGTGTCTATTGTGGAGGTAGAACAAATTCTTAGTTTGTTTGAAGTTTAGAGTGCTCCCCTCCCCAAAGGAAAAAAAACAAATTCTTAGTTTGATTGAAGTTTAGGCTACCCTCCTCCCCAAAGGAAAAAAAAAACAAATTCTTAGTTTGATAGAAGTTTAGGATACCCGATACCTGTTAGGATCAAGCGCTGACCATATCACCAAAACCCGCAGGTGGTGGTGAAGGCACAACTTTATTTTCTTATACTCATGACAGCGCAAAGCCCCGCGTCTATACATGCTGCGGGTGGGCTTAAAGGGTTTCACAGTGCACACGTGGCGCACTGGCAGGATGGGCTGTCAAGCACCGATAACACGTGGAGGGAGACCCCCAACGTAGTAGCGAGTCCCTTAAGGGAGATTCTGGCCTCCATAAAGCCAACAACCCCCCCTGAAACTACTTTGGGGAGACTTGAACCTGCAACCTTGCTCTGATACCAATTATTAGGATCAAGCGCTGACCATCTCACCAAAACCCGCAGGTGGTGGTGAAGGCCCAATTTTATTTCCTTATACTCATGGCAGTGCAAAGCCCCACGTCTATACGTGTTGCGGGTGGACCTAAGGGGTTTCGCAGTGCACACGTGGCGCACCGGCATGATAAACTGTCAAGCATTGATGACACGTGGAGGGGGACCTCCCACGTACTAGCGAGTCCCTTAAGAGAGATTTTGGCCCCCATAAAGCCAACAATACCCCTCTCCCCCAAGGAAAAAAAACGCAATACTGTTATTAGAGACACGATTAACGCTCAACACTAAATAGTAGATACATTATCTCTAAATTTCTCACAACATATTTGGATTTCTAATTAAGGCCATTTATGTTTGAACAGATACTTCCTGCTTTATTGGTTGCAATATTATGAATTTGTATTAAGATTGGTGATCCGGACCATAGAGAATGCACGAAGGCTCAAATTACAAATTTATTGAATATTATTATTTTTTATTCAGTTTTCGTATAATATTAGGTTCTTTATTTATTAAAGATTTAGATAAGTATCAAGTTAGGTTGCTTTTGATAAAATTGTTTCCTATTATGGTAGATGTTTATAAATAATGTGCTCGACATTGTAAACGTTAGAGTTGATTACTGAGAATTGACTTTTAAGTTATATTCTTGCGTTAGGGTTGTGGGCTTGTTGCACTACCTTTATTTTTCATTTTCATCTCTCTACGTGATGCATTAATTTGGTATTGGCGGTTAGGCTCGAGATCCTCTCTCTCTCTCTCTCTCATCACTTTGTCAAAACACCATGTATAGACAACCCTCCTTGAAACCTTAGTTGAACAAGGCCTCTAGCCACCAACGAATCCTTTTGGGCCCTACTACCTTCTTCAACTCGTTGACAGAGTTCTTGCAACCTCTAAAGCCTACGACAGCTAACCTCGACAGCCTTTGTCGGAGCATCGCCGTTGCCTCAACTTTACCACTACTATTCATCTTCTCTATTGTCATTGACCTTCTTGGCCATCATAATCCTTCGCCATTGTTGACGAGTGTCGCAAACCCAAATCTATGCCATATCCACAATCGATCACCATCGGACCCACCCATTACCACCGACAACACTCGACCAGGTTATGTAGATCTTTTTCTCTCTCTCTTCTTTCCCTGTTGCTTGGGCCGTGAGAAGTAATTTGCTCAACTTGATTGAATGAATTTTCTCTTGATCTACTACTCGGGAACATTGACCCAAACTCTTGACCCGATTCAAATAGGCCCATTCAAAAAAAATAAGAAGCTCCACTACTCAAAATCCTTTCCTTAAACCAAAAACTTTCTCCACCACCCAAAACCCTTTTCCTAGTTTACCAGTCCACATATTTGACCTAAACCTATATTTAGTAACAATGTTGACCCTTACTAACCACCCAATAATCCGTACTCTTGTTAAATTGTGTGGATCCTGATTTGATCTTGATAAGTACTATAATCCTATCTATATATATTGTGACATAAGGTAATTGCGATGTCTTTTTATTCTTTGTCATAATGAAACATCGCAATAATCGTGGATGTATTCCTTATTGAGTGAACCATTTAAATCTTCCATTTATTCTTGTACTTTTGTCCTTTCTTTTTGCATTCGTCTGAAATAGATTTTTCGTAGAGTTTGGTGTGACCCTAGCAACCCTTACTATCCCTAAACCTAACCCACAAATTGCACTCCTCTAAAGGAAAAAAATCATATCAATCTCGCCCACTATCCCCTCACCTTCCCTGTTTAGCCGTTTATTCTTTCATTTTTCACAAATGCTCGATGGAGTTGCAAGCGCACCAATAATTTTTATCTTTCTTGAGTGTTTCATCAAAATTGCCATTGACGGAGGATGTACAACGAATATTAGGTGTCATTAAGATGAAAATTAGACCTAAACCCCACCCACAACCCTCTCAATTGCTTTGGACGGATAACACTCCAAAAAATGTTTCCTACACTTCTTATTCGTGTATTAGTGAAAAATTAAAAGTTATAATATCATATACTTTTCTAATATTTCGCACACTTTGGTGGCACTTCTTGAACCTTTCAAAGCACATCTTATATAATGAATCTTTTCATAGTGACAGTGTTTTGCACGATTTGAAATGTAACTTTTGCACACTAAATATCTGTTGAATCATCTAAAAGGCGAAATATATGATTTTTTAATTTTGTTAGTGATTGTTGTATATTTTTATTTTTTTAATAAAATATAAATTTTAATGTGTCTTGTATTTGTTTAGAAAAATTGGTGTGTTCGTGGTTGTATCTGTATTACTTAGCAAGTGTTTCTTAGTCATACATAGTGCCACTCTATAATGCACAATATGGACACAAACACAAGACACATAACACGAAACAAGAGACACAACGCGGAACACGAGACACAAGACATGAGACACAAGACATGATGACTTCAAAAAAATCATAACACGGACATGGCAGGAATACACCAAAAAATATATATTTTATTTTTATATTTATTTTCATGTTATAAATAGAACATCCAAAAATAGACAAAAATAAGTAATCATCCAATTATCCAAAACATCACTCTAATAAAAGATACATCAATAATAACTGACATTTCATTTTTTCAATTTTAGCAAGCATGTTTCAAATAATTATTATAAGACCTCAGAAAATTCTTTTTAAAATTTCACTAGAGCCCTAGCTATTCTATGGTGTGTCCATTATTTATCTATGCACGTCTGATATCGTGTCCTGTATAAAAAAAATTAATAAAAAATTAGGACACGCCACGTGGCGTAACCGACACGTGCCCGACATTGCTACGACACCTATGTTGGCGTGTCTGTGCTTCCTAGGTGCCACTTATAATCAGGAAGATGATACCATTAGATTCTAATATATTGAGAAAATTATTTTGTTGAAGCTTGTAGTTCTAAAAAAAGTTGGGATCAACTCATGAGTCTCTCATCTCAATACTTACTTAGCAACACTGCCACATTCTGGACCAACATAAGTTTCATTCTACTCTATCTCATGAGTTACTCGATCCTATCCCTCCTTCAATCATTGAAGAGGAAGACATTTTCATACCGAAAATGGTTTCATCAAAAGGCGTGCCTCTTGGACGTGAATATACACTTAATTTATCAAATTCTATTAATTCTTCATCAACCAATTTTGTCATCAATTCAGAACAAATTGAGTTTGTTGGTGATATTTGTGTTATTAAATCAAGTTTTGTGAATCTTGGCAACATAATCATGATCAATATTAATTGGAGTGGAAAACTGAAGCAACTAGTATGTTTGAAATATTAGAGTTATTTCACATAGTAGAGTTTAGTATTCAAAGCGAACTTGACAACAAGTTCTTTTTCCCAGTGGAGAAGAACGATTCAGACCGTATAAGACACACAGAAGCTCAAATTACAAAGCTTATTAACTAGTTTTTTATTTACTTTTTATTTTTCTTATAGTAGTATGTTTTATTTATTTATTAGACATTTAAATAAGTATCTTGTTAGGATATTTTTGATAAAATTGTTATTTATTATGGTAGATTCTCGGTATATAAATAAGTGTTTGTTATTGTAAAGGTTAGAGTTGATTAATGGGAATTGAAGTTTTATACTGTGACCTTGTGTTTGGGTTGTTATCATTTTTTTGGCTACCTTTCTTCCCCCTTATCACCCCCCACATATTGTATCAATTGGTGTCTATGATTGCAATTATTCGTGGAACTCCTCGTAAATAGTTTCACCTGCTTCCATTGGTTTCATGTTGTCTTAGTTGTTGAGCAACTAGAGCTTCAAGAGGAAATGAATCTTTATTACTTACTGTAATTCAGTAATTATTGCAGTACCATACGAATGGTACTTTAACATTGTGACGTGAATCTCCCGCAAGCCCTGTGTGGCGTGCACTGATGCTTCATTTCACCATTTCCTCCAAAAAAATACATAAAAAAAGTACATACTTATTTTTCCATCTCACCTATGTACAATGAAAGCTTCCAGCCTTTCGTTGTTAATGGTATTTGGTGCATACATCTTGAGATCAGGAATCGAGATGGGGAACTGCTGGCATCATGATATGATTTAATGTGGAATGCAAAGGTTTTATAAAGTACGCTGCCAAACCCTTTGCACAAGTCATCAGCTTGCTTTTTGCAGTTTTCTTCCAGTCACCTATCATTTGGACACCATATATTCCTTCCAATGTTGCATTTCATACTTAGATGGCTACCTTTAAAATTCAACTTTTGGACTCTACTAATCAGTAGGTGGTGACATTCTCCAATAATTAATGTATAACGCAGGAGCCATTTGAAACTCTAGCTTACCAGCGTTAAAAAAAAATAAATGCAAAAAAATGTAATTGTTGGTTATGTGGTTATATATTTTCCTATATCAATTACTTCTCTTGTGTGTATGCGTAAATACCTTGTTTTCAATTTCATTATTTATTCAATTCTGCACTGGAAATTAAACAGGCTGGAGGGGAACTGACAGACTTCATAATTGTGCTGAGGACAAGTAGTGCTGTACGGACATTTAGTGGAAATGTGCATTTCTCAGTTGGCGCTGGTTTAAGTGCTGCCATTGGGATTGTTGGAAGGACTGCTGAAGCTGATATACGTGCTGGTGATGGCGGCTATGCTGCTTGCTATACATACAGCTGCAGTAAAGGTATACTTTTTCCCTAACTACTCCTTGGAATGCCTCGTGAGCTTCTAGGTAGCGTTTGGGGTTCCGATAAGAGCATGACTGGATTGGATATACCAATCCAATCCATCCATCCAATCCACTCCACTCCATTCCAATCCAGACATGTCATTGTATAAGATAGGATTAAAAATATATCCTATCCTGGCCCATGTTTGGAGTAAATTCAATAAAACTTTTATGCAATCCAATACACCGTTGGAAGTGAAAATATATAACATCCTTTCTTATACCACCTTTAATTTGGTATAAGCTTATACAATATTTATTGTATAAGGTTGATGTGGCCGTATTACATGTCATCGCTATGTCATCCATCGTATAAGCCACGTTGGTATAAACATTGTATAACTAAATCACTCCAAACCCTGTATAAAAGTAGATATATGGACTCATATCATGTCTTATACAATCCAATACACTCTTATTCAAACATACCCCTAATGGTTCTCCCATTAATTCCTGTTACCTGAGAAGACTTCACTGCTGCATTGCATTGCTGCATCTAGTTGATGGAGACCAGTGGTACCAAACACACTTCAGTCTTACTAATGATGCAAGTCTTCCTTCCAAATTTTATTTTCCAAGTGATTGCATGAGCTGAGGTTGGTTAGGCAACCCGGAAAGGATAAAATATAATTACCTGTCTTGATGTTAGATGCACGGATTGCAGAAAGGATGCATTCATTCACATGTCAATCCACACAAACTGCATGCATATGCCAACCTGTTCATATGAAATCTTATATGAAGATTAGATGTGGATGTACAATTTTTTCTTCCAAGCCTACAATAAGAAATCTTAAAGAGTTATTTTCATGTACCTCCCCTGAAAAACACCTGGACCTGGATGATTATAAAAACTAGCTAGGACCGTGACCCCCGCCCTGCCCCGCGTATATTGACGTTAACCAATAAAAGGAAAAACAATGATGGGGAAACAAATTAGGAAAAAGAAAAATTGTTGTAATTTCACAAAATTGCTTACATATTGTCAGCAAACTCATCACATTTTTAACGTTTTCTCCAAAATGCACAACCATGCAAACCAATTGAGAGCTGTTTGTTGCTCTAGCAAAAAACAAAAACTGAATAGTGAAACCCTTTATACCTTTTCTGCAGAAAGATGTCGGCTACCTTAGAAATACACCCTAATACCAAAACACCCTTCCAATTAGTACCGCTGGTTGCTGCATGCCAGGACTCCCCCCCTCCTTCCTTTCTCTCTCTCATGCACACATGCACACTCCACACACAAGCCCCCACAAACCTGCAATTGGAATTCCATTGCCAATGTAGATCGCAGGTAATTGGAATTCCATGCATAATTGCATTAGACATGTTGCTAGCTTGTTAGAGTTTTTTTCCCCCTTTTGTGTGTGCTGTGGATAACGATGTATCACGTTCCATGTGAGCTTTTTGTCTTTTCCTCCCTTCTACTAGATATGCCACACCGTAGGGGACTCATTTTCGATGGGGATAAAATCACGAAATAGGAACTTTGAACACTATTCACAAGTCCATAATATTGGTATTACAACTGTTGGGAATTCTAGGTTGCATTATTGCTAGACATCTATCTTGATTTCATATTTGTACATTGACAGATGATGCCTAACGGGTTTTGTATTCTCATCACGTATTTGCATGCTTGTGCTTCTTTTGTGTATTTGTTTTTACTACTCATGCCTTTTGTTCCTAGTGCACTTGTTCTTTTGTATGAATGTGAATGGTAGTGGTAGACTAATATTGTGCATACATTGTCACATGCCATGCATTTTTGCATCTCTATGGCGTGTTGCACATATGGCTTTGAATCCTTTGATTGTGACTCATTATGATTGTTAGAGTCTTACTTTTCTGTGTTAAGGATATTTATGTCATTGTGTCGTATATTCATTTAATATAAATTGGTGTTAGGGAGAGGGGACTAATCAAGTTCCAAGTCCCTAATTCCTTTTCCTTATCTTCTCTCTTCTCTTTCTCCAATAAATTTTAAAGCTACTTTCTTTACACTTTTACTTGGTATCAGAGTGTCGGTCTAACCTTAGAACTATTCTTATTATTTTGAAACGCACAGTGAGGTCGAAACGACATGCTGACGTCATCTTTCGTACGATGATATTAGGCTTGTCAGCGTGACACCGCCGATTGTATGGACATTGATGATCGGCGACTACATGGTTGGATTCGTCTACCTTTTCGAAACCCTAGCTCAGATCTGAAGTCGCGACACCTGGGAAGCCTTGAATCTCCTTGACTCTTTCAAAACCATAGCTTAAATCTGTAGTCATGACCAGCCCTATGTGTGTTTCGATCATCCGGATCGACTCCATTTGTGCCGAACGATTATGTTTGTTCTGGTTTATGTTTGATTTGGTGGTATTCATCCAGATCGGTTGTCGTTTTGTCATCTTCCTTAGTCGGCAACCCATCTGGTCGCAATTTCTAGTTCGCATGACCTTCTGGATCTTGCTCTGATCTGGTCTATGCGACCTTGTTTCGTGGTTATCTTCTTCTGTTCGGTTGACATTCCACTTCGTGGTTCAGATCTGGTCGCTATGGGTTCCTTTGGATCTGGTTCGGTTTCTCTTGGATCTCAACTTGTGGTTCTTCATAAAGGGTTCAGTAGCCATGGCTCAGAGCCTGAGACAAAACCCTTTGATCTCAAAGATGATGATTTACCTCGCTGTGTTATTTCTTGCTTAGTATATTTGCTATACTCGTGTCTCTTCTCACTTTCTTTCCTTTGCTACTGCATTGTATGTTGTTTCTCTTCCCACTTCTCATTGGTAGGCTCTGCCTTTATTTGATTGGAAGCTACGGATGAGGAAATGAATGCCCTTCATCATAATCACATTTTTGGTTGTCGTTAGGTGTATACCATCAAATACCTTTCTGATGGTTTTATCAAATGTCTTAAGGCTCACTCGTGGCCAAGGCTACACTCAAACATATGGGTTTGATTATTTGGATACATTTTCACATGTGGCTCGCCTTAATTCTGTTCGTATTCTTCTCTCCGTTACTGTTAGTCGTTCTTGGCATTTTTATTAACTTGATATTAAGAATGCATTTTTCCACGGTGAACTCTAGGAAGAAGTTTATATAACTCAACCACCTGGCTATATTGTGCATGGTAGTGAGAATCTTGTCTACCGTTTGTGCATGGCTCTATATAGTCTAAAATAGTCTTCTTGTGTCTAGTTTGATCGCTTCAGTTCTGTTGTCTTTGAGTATGATTTTTGGCGTTCCTCATCCGATCACTGTCTTTGTTCATCATTCTTCTACTGGTACTATTGTGTTAATCGTTTATGTTGATGACATTATTATTTTCGGTGACGATTCTGTTGGTATCGTTGCTGTAAAATAGTATTTGGCTCAACATTTTTATACCAAGGACTTGGACATACTTCGTTACTTTATTGGGATTGAGATTGCCCGTTCCTCTCACTGCATCTCTTTATCTCAACACACGTATGTACTTGATCTTTTTTTTTAGGCTGAGTTTCTTGGTGCTCGTCTAGTTGATACTCTTATGGATTCCATTGTTAAGCTTGACGCGGACTCTGGTGATTTCTTTTCTGATGTTAGTCGCTATCGTCGCTTAGTTGGTAACTCATTTGCCTTGCAGTTATTCGCCCCGACATTACATATGCTATTGGAGAGGTTAGTCGATATATGCACTCCTCTCGCCAACCTTATTATGATGCTGTTTGTCGTATCTTATGGTATTTGAAGCGTACACTTGGTCACGACTTGTTATATCGGCATGCGACAACTTTGTCCATTGTTGGTTTCAGTGATGCTGATTGGGCTGGCAGTTGTTTTGATCGGCATTCGGCATCGGGACGTTGTACTTTTGTTGGTGGCAATCTTGTTACCTGGCACAGTAAAAAAACAGTTTGTGGTAGCTTGTTCGAGTGTTGAAGTTAAGTATCGTGTTATAGCCCATATTGACTCTGAGCTGTTGTGGGTCTACTCCCTTCTGATCACATGCACATGTTTTGTGATAACCAAGTCGTGATTTTTATTGCAAATAATCCCGTCTTTCTTGAGTGGTCAAAACATATCGAGATTGGTTGTCACTTCATCCAGGACTTGTTACTCCAAAAACGGATTATCACTCTTTACATTCATGCAGGCAATTAGATTGGTAATATTTTCAGCAAACCCTTAGCTCGTTCGTCCTTTTTTTCACTTGTCTTCTAAGTTAGGCATATTTGACCAATATGCCCAAACTTGAGGGAGAGTGTTAGTCTTACTTTTCTGTATTAAGAGTATTTGTGTCATTGTGTTGTATATTTAATATAAATAGGTATCAAGGATAGGGGACTGATCAAGTTTCTAAGACCCTACTTTTTTTTTCCTCATCTTCTCTCGTCTCTTTCTCAAATGAACTCTCAAACTATTTTCTTTACACTTTCACTATGCCAAACCATTATTTTGGACCACTTTGTGCCGCCGGCTCTTGTGTAATCATATATCATCATTAGAGGAGATTAGGATGGATAATTTGATTCTGATGAAATTACATTGGTTTCTCAGGCACATTTGCCCCTTACTTCGGATGACTTTGTGCCACTGGTTCTTTTGTAGTCCTATATCACCATTAAAGGAGATTAGGATGGAAAATAATTGACTTTGATGAATGTTTGTGTTGGTTTCTCAGGTGCTTTTGTGGGATGCTCGTTCGAGGGGAGCATTGTCACCACCCGTACCCGAGAAAATTCTAGATTCTATGGTAATCCATCCATTAAGGCGTCCGATATTCTTCTTGGATTATTGCCTCGGCCTCCTGCAGCCGCTGTTCTCTATCACGCGCTCTCAGATTTATACCAGAAACTTGAAAGGTGATTTGGTAAGGAGGTTTGAAAGATTTGGCCAGTTCCTATCGACTTATTTTAGGGGTGGTGCCTTGACCCATGTGTAGATTCTATCGCCACTTTTTCCATTTTATCATGAATTCTGTCTCTATTCTTTGTTCAATGCAAAAACAAATTGGTAGTCAAGTGGTTGTACAGCTCAAAGAAGCCCAAGAGGAGAGACAAACCAGATTTTATGTATAGTAAGTGACATCAACTTGCCCCATTGTACATATATATTCACATCCTGAAACAATTGTAGATCTCATTTAGAATTAGTAGTAAATAAGTTATCGAGCATTAATATTTTTATTTTTTAAAATAAAATAGAAGTTTGAATATAGTATCTTAGAAACTATTGTTTTGATTTAGTTTTTCCAATTTTTAACTTCTTTGTCTTTTTTTGGGCTAAAAAACATGTTAACTAGTTTAAACCTTTTTTTAGAAGCTATGGTAGGCTTTTTGGCTAAAAAAACATGTTAGTCAATCGGTGCCTAAATCTAGAATTAAAGTAAGAAACCAAAGAGTAAAATGATTGCCAAAATCAATGCGTAGTGTTTATTGCTGTTAAACTTGTGATAAAAATTAGTTCTTAAAAAACAAAAGCACCATAGAACATCAAAACAGAAAATGCTCAAACTATATTTGAGAAAATTTTAAAATTAATTGTAACCTATAAACAAAAAGCAGAAATTGTGACTATTAAACAGAGAAATTAAAAAATAAAGGAAAAAAAAGCAGCAGCAGCGGCTAAAAGGTGGTAACAAATTAATGTCAAAGAATGTACAAGAAGTTACACCATCTTAAATCAACATGTTCCAATTAATTTGCGTTGTCGTTAGCATTGCTTTCAAATGGTAAGTGAGAGTTCAGAGGACGCCAAACCTCCTGTTTCTCAGAGATTTCAAGAAAAGGGCAGAATAAGCTGCTGATCAAATCGAAGAGCTGTACACAATTTGAAATTGAAAAGAGAGCACAAAAAGTAGCAAAATATATAAGGCTTCAAAGTAAACATCAAGAAAACTTCAATCTTTTCTCCCGTACATGATTTATTTACCTGCACCAAAATATAATGAGATTAATTAACAATTAAATTTACACTTAAATTTGATCAGTCCAATCAGGATATCAATTGCTACAAACCTGGTCCTTGAACTCCCAAGAGTAAGCTCGAGATCGTCTGAACCACATTCCTCGTGAATTCGCTCTCCTTCCCATGGCTTCACCAACACTGTTGTGTGGCTTCCAAAAGCAAACTCGTCCGAAATCACTTGGCACATAGGGACATCAGCAGTCTGGTCAGAGCCTGCTGCTATAGCAGGAGAGCAAGTCCCACTTTGCCCAGGCGTCCAGATGCAAGACCCACCACCCGCCATAGCCTCTTCCTTGAAGCCAAATGGGTTTGACGAGATGAGGCTGAATGTTGGAGATGTTGGCCCGCCGTGTGGGATTGGAATCCCTGCAAACCATCCTGAATCAGGAAGGATCTGACGGCCAGGGCTTGGTGGGGTAGAAGATGGAAGAGCACCACCCCAGCCCGCACGGGAAGAAGCATTATCCCTGTCGATTTTGGTTCGAGTTGGGGAGCTCAATGGAGGGGTGACAGGAGCACTAATTGAGCCACCAATACTGTGAATGTAGAGATGGGGAAGCTTGGAGGAGGAGGATGAAGCAGCAGCAGATGAGAGGTTCTTGAGCCATGGAATGAGGGAACTGGTATCTGCAATAGCATTAGCTGCGTAGGAGGAGGAAGCTGGACTCGGAAAGGAAGACGATGCTGGGCTTGGGTTGTATGAAGCACCCGGGCTCAGGTGGTAAGATGAACATGGACTTGCTGATGCAGACCCACCAACGATTTCCATGACCTCCATGGGCTTGCATCCCTACATGAAAGATTGAAAATGAAGACAATTAATTTACGAAAAAAGGAAATAGGAATCTAAAGGATTTAAATGATGACCATGGATCTGACTTCCAGTTGTCTGGAATAACAATCACCGGGATCCAATGGGCAACCACGAACTCAATCTCTTCCTATGAAATGAATCAAATGATTGAACTATCAACCTATACTGTCATTTTATACTGCATAATTCGACAACCAAATTCACTGGATACTCTAGATTAGTTAGCTGCCTTGTATATTAACAGTAGAACATCGCATCCCCATGAAAGTTTCGGTTATATTTACAAGGTTATGCATATTCTCAGTTTTCAAAACACAATGAACGGCATAACAAGAAAAAGATTGCACCACCATCCAATCTTAGGAGATAAAATAAGAACATACAACCTGCCCTGCCAAACCAAGATTCTTGGCAAAACATACACAGCAGTAGGGCAAGAACAATATTCACAAGTCACATTTCAATTTAGACACCTACATACAAAAGTAACTTCCTCCTGTTACATATTGGTCTTCTTAAAAAATATGGTTGTAATTGGTTAATTGCACATGGATTTCTCCGTAAGAAGAAAAAATTAAGAACACCCACACATTTGATATGGTGGATTACTGAGCTGTGTCCCAATATCCCATTTTTATTCTGAAAGGGAAACTCGTAGATAATAATGTTCTCATGTGAGCGAACCAAATGTATTACTATCACTGGGTTTAGGATAAGCAAGGAAATTGAACAACAATTTTATCCCATTTTTGTAGTTCCACAAACTTGCCAACAAAGAGTCAAAGACCAATTACGTGAAACAGGTCCACCAAATAATATTTCTACATTAGAAATAGTCCGTTGAGCAATAGAGAGGATCTTTATCAAACTAGCTACCTTTTTTTATAGCTAAAATGGATACCCACCTACTAAAAAATGCACTCCATCAAACTAGCTATCAAACGGACTATTTTAGCTATTGTACTTTTGACTCAACAAATGTAGCTAGTTATTTTGGCTAGCTAAACATTAAAAAATATATTTTTTAATAGTTGAGTGCTGTGTTATTGGATAATAAGCAATAATCTTAAATTAGAAAGAATAAAATCTGAAAGTTCGAAAAAGAATAGAGAAAGAGTAGAGTTCGTTGAGTGGGTATTCAAAAAGGAGGCTAACTAAGTTTTGGCTAGAAATTTAGAGAGACTAATAAGGATGCTAGAATACATCGCATTATGAAAAGGATAATAACAAAGGGAGCTAACACATCCATACTAGTATGAGAACTGTCGATATTCAGCAAAGATCTCCTAACTTCTTGTTATGACCAAAATCCAAATCAAATGAGAAGAGTATAAACAAGCAATCGCACAAGAAGGCATAATTTATGCGGTTTGACTTTAAGCTTACATCTACGGACAAGATCCACAGAAGATGCACTGTGTTAAAAAAGAGAACACAATGAGGTGGCTGGAATTGCAACTCTCACATGAAAACCCTAGAGCCCAAAATATCCAACACACACATATATGTACCCTAATATGACAAATCGGGTCGGACTTATAAGAGAAGAAAATCCCAATAAACGTAAGACACCAAATCCGCAACACTTTCAAGGGGTGCGGAGTCCCTGTTGCCCCCGAGGCATAGCAGGACCCTGCTATGATGGTATTTTGAGTTTCAATTTAAATTTTATAATTTGATTAAAATTATTCATTATTTTGTATTTGATGAGTAATTAATTTGTATAAAAAACTAGATCAATCGGGCATCGTTATGCATATGATCGGTGCACATTTAACTTATATTTTATTTTTAAAATCCTATAAATTAGTTATTTTATTTGAAAACAAACATAATTCAATCACATGAATAACAATGTCCGATTAATCTAACTTTTTACACGTATTAAGTATTTATTAAATATAAAATAATGAACGATTCCAATCAAATTATAAAATTTAAATTAAAGTCCAAAATATCCACACAACACCCCTGCTGTGACTTGGGCCACAGCAGGGTCCCCTCTCCCACTTTCAAGGGCTAATAGATTGAAATGCAAGTGTACTATGAATTATTGAACATGAATAATGGAACTGTCCAACATTTCACCAGAATGGCAAGAAGAGAGATGGGCCACCAATTGAAAAATTAAACTGAACTGAAAAGGAGCTCTGTTGTTTTGAGGCTCTTTAAGATGTTGGTGCTGTGCTTAAAGACACAGCACCATGCGGTGCTCCAACAGATCCACTCTCGGTTTACATGTGTTTAGCTATGTTTTTTCAAAATCATATTTTTTTTATAAATATGATCTAATCACAAAGCTATTCATATCAAATTAATTTAAAATTTCACATTAAATAGCGAATCCTATGTAATAAATGGGTCTATTTATAAAAATATATCTGAAAACCGATTTTTCTTTAACGACCACAACTGCATGTTGTGCTTGGCACACCTCATATTCTTTAAAAAGAACCTGTCGGAGTATACAAAAGTAAAGGCACCACCAACATGACGTTGCACCAAATCCGGGAAGGAGATAGAGAAAAAGACAAATTGTTAGTATTGTGATGACTTTTGGATTTAAAATGGAAATTTAAGCAGGCATTTCCGTTAATCAACATGGGCATTATCGTCTTAACGTTGTCAGGCAAACCTGAGCATTTTTTGAACAAGGGAATCTTGAGCTTCACGCGTCACGGAAGTGAAAAACGATAAAAAGAAAGAAACAAGAAGAGTTTAACAGTGACACCCCTCATCAGATCTAACGTACGCCCGTGATGGTAAAGAAGCAGAGCAGCCTAACCCGTCAAACAATTATCTGTACTCTCAGGCAAATTATAAGGTTTTGTTGCAGAGCAATGAAAAATGTTTCGTGTTAATTTCGATAAATAATACGTAGAGCCACGTTAAATAACAAAACTAGATTAAGATGGTTCCATTCAAAGTATTTTTACTATATTATTTAACAAAAATATCCGGTAAACAACAGTCAGAACTACCGAATATTATTTAATCGTTCACTCACCACGGTCCAGCATTATGATGTGCCATCACCATCAGCGACTGCGCACGATAGCTAGGACACAATCACCCTACGAAGATTTGCTTAAATGCGGCATTTATAACAGCTGAGATTAGAAATTCATCAAAACAAATTAACTCGCCAGGTTCATCATCTTCCAGACACAATATTGTACTTCAAAAACTGATGAATGCTTAACCGCACAATAGAACCCGGCGCACGTTAGAAAAAAACGCAGACACCGATGTAGCGCGATGAAGCCTCGAGCTCCTTGAGACGCTAGAGGGGTCCGAAGCTCCAAGGTCAGCCGCGAAGCAAAACAACGAGCACGGCAACAATGGAAAGATCGATCTAACTTGAAAGAGAGAGATCAGTGGACGTACCTTGCGGTAGGTGGTGCCATCGGGCTCTACTGTCCATCCGGCCTCGTTGCAGAGGGCTTTGAGGACCTCGTTGTTTTCGCAGTGCTTGGGAAGTTTGTAATTCCCGTACATCCTAAGGCCGGCGAAGATCTTGGCGGCGATCGCTCGACGCCGCCTCTCTCGCCTCTTGTTGTTCTCTCTCTCCTTCCATGTCGGCAGCCTTGTTCCTGACGTCATCTCTCTCCGGCCGGCTCTCCCCCTATTATATAAATGTTTATGTATATAGCGTTTCTTTAAGGAAACGAATTTGAGAACCGTGCTCTCGAATCAAATTTGAAGCGAAAATGGACTGAGAATCCTCAAAAACACTTGATCGTTTTATCGGACTCTTGATGATCAGTAAATAAGCTACAGATTCCGCTGAGAACCGTGCTCCCGAATGAGAATTTAAGTGAAAATGAAGTAATGAACTGAAAATCCTCAAAAACACTTGATCGTTCTATCGTGAAATCTTCTTTTCAACTCTTGAAGATCAGTTTCCGCCGAGAACCGTGCTCTCGAATGAAATTTACGTGAGGAATGAACTGAATATCCACAAATCACTTGATCGTTCTATCGGGAAAACTGCTTTTCAACTCTGGATGATCAGTAAATAAGCTTCAGATTCCACTGTTTCCCTGGGAAAAAGTTAAATGAACTTGAATTGAAACGGGAAAGCGAGCGTAAAAAAAAAAAGAAATTGAAGGAAATTCAACAGGAATTTTGGTTACATGGAGATCAACAACAAACGCCACGCCAAAATCTCGACTGGAAGAGCTCGAAAAGCATCGATTGATCGAAGGACCTCCACGTACCGCTAAAGCGGTGTGGATCATGGGAGGGACCCAAAAAAGTGCTCGTGAAAGCGGTCAAATGGTTTCTGAAATCGCCGGAAACGATAAAAGAGAAAGTGAACCAAGTACTCTTTTTTTCCTTTGGACAGGCGCTTATTTTAGAGGAGAAGAGTCGGGAGCTGGTGAGCTAAACACATTGAGGGCTAATAATTGCCCACGCATGCCTTGGTAATTTACAAATTTACGCACCAACATATTGGGAGACTGGACCACTGGTTAAAAAGTCACAGTTTGGAGCATTTTGGCTCATAAGTCATTAACTTTGCCCGATTGGTTAACGTTTATTCTTTTTTATTTTCATTTATAATAAATAAAATAAAATAATTTTATTTTTATAATAAATAAAATATATATTTAGTGTTATAGAAATAAATGTATAATTACAAATATTTAAACAAGAGAACAAGATATTACGCTAAAACCCAATATTTCTTACTATAAAAAGAGATGGACCTAAATTACAAATAAATAAATAAAAAGAAAGAAAAGAAAAGAAAAGAAAAGGGAACAGGGTAACCCAGGAAAAAAATAGGCCAGAATAACCCAGTACACTAGGGTAGGCTAGTGACCCAGAGAAGTGATCATAGTTGAAAAAGCCTATGTATAGATTAATTTTTTTAATTAATTTTTAAATTTTTTAGTTTTTTTTTTAAAAATAAAAAAAAATAAATATCAAATCATGTAAAAAAATAAAAAAATAAAAAAATAAAAAAAACCACTTGAGTCAAATTAATTAATTTTTTTTATGACTTTTAAGCTAAAATTTTTTTTTATCTCTTCGGCCAAAAATTTGCTTGGCCTTTAGTCAGTCTAAAAATTTAAAAATTCAACTCGTATTTTCGAACTGATATAACAGGATAATAAACGAAAAGTTTTCAGAATCAAATGGATGTTACCTCAGTAAAATGATAAAAAAATTTCTGATTTTTAAGGATAAAGAGAAATAAACAAAATCATATTTCAAAATCAACCAAGGTAAGAAAGGAAAAAAAAAAAAAAGTCCATACACACCAACAGGGGGAGAGATATATGAAGTTGTGTTTAATTTTTTTCATAACAATTTGAGAGTGATTCTTGCTTTGAGGGTCGGAGTATTTTTAAATTAAGATAGATCGTTTAGTAGTTTAGTTTTTTAATTAAAAAATACACATTATTTGGTAGTTTTTTAAAATTTTTATTTTTATATCAAAATTAATATTATTTTTATTTTTATTACTTTGTATTAAAAATAGATGGTAACATATAAGACGGGTAATTTCGACATCTTATTGAGACATGATATTGTTAAAATCTGTAAATTTTCATTGGTTATTGAAATTCAGATTTCAATAGCTTAATCAATTACAATTGAATTGGCCATTCAATTTCAATTGAAACTTGGAAACCAACAGCCATGAGTGGCTATTGATTTTTAGGGAAAACCCTCATAATGAAAGGGCCAGATGTTACATTCTTCACTCAGAAGAGGAAGAGGAAGAGACAGAGCCAGG